>JANAVB010002397.1:8264152-8466412 GCA_029216955.1 Iris pallida | reverse complement strand
GCATGAATAATCCCCTGCAACTTACGGCCTTCTGCCCCTCTCCATCCTGGATCATATCAGGAGCAAACCTGCTAGGCAGGAACTCAGCTGCATACTCGTCCACCGACGTTCCCTGAACTAGATCCACGACTGGCCCTCCAATGCTGTAAGAGCCACGTCCGGGAAGAACTTCTCCTTGAAGAGCCTCCAAAAGTTCTCCCAAGTCAGCCCTCTCATCGACGTACGAGGATCTGTGCGGTACCATGTCAGCACAATGTCGAAGAATCGGCTGGCTGCGGCCGAAACCCAAAGCGCTCTAGGAAGCTCTGCCAGCTCCATGCTCCGCTGTACATCCTCTAGCCAGTCATCGCATAGAGGATGCCCTCCGTGCCTGTGAAGTCCCTGGAGCTCATCTTCCTGAAGTCTAATACTGTCCCCGGCCTGGACTGCTGCTGGTACGGCTGCTGGCCAGTAGGGCCCTGCAACGTACCCGGTGCCACTCTCTCTACTGCTGCTAGGGCAAGCTGATGTGAGTTCTTCATACTCTGCATCAGCATCTCGATCTGTCGGTGTGACGCCTCCGACTGGCGCTGCGATGCCTCTGCCTGGGCCCGCTGTGTCTCTATCATCTGCTGAAGGAGAAGGAACATGTGATGCATATCCGTCGGTATCGGTGGTGGTGGCGGCAGTATCCCTGGAAAAACGGCCGAAAACCTCTGGGGTGGAGGTGGTAGACCTCCTTGTGCAACTGCCGGGGTCTCCGGAATAGTAGAATCACTGGGGGCAGTCTCATGAACCTCCTCCTCGACCGGGTCAGATCTCTCGTGCAAGCTACTCGATCCAGTGGCCTGCGGGTGCGTCTTCGTCATCCTGGAGACGAATTGAAACAAGGAGATCAATATGGCACATGAGAAGATATTATCAAAGAAGGACAGTTAATTAATACAAGGGGAGTAATCATGAAAATCAAAAGATCAGAAATTTCCTAGGTGTGATTGAGAAACTCCTATCATATCCTAGGTCCTATGTCCTAATCGCAGGCTCGTAATTAGTACTATAAGTCGAGCACCATTATGAGATCGCACTAATTGCGACACGAGACCTACGTGGGCCACCACAAAAACGTGTCACGACCTGCACCCTGAAGAGGGGCACGAGCACGTGGTTACGTCCAGCCTACGCCGCAGTATCGACGGTAGAACGCTGTATATAGGGTCTGTAAAGGCCTACGACTAACAGTTAAAATGTACCTGTACAGTATATACTCTCCGAATGGAGGTGACATAACAATACAGTCTCAATCACAGAATAAAACTAAGGTAGATAGCTCAGAGGAAAGACATATGATAGATGAAAGAGTAAATAAGTGCAGAGTCCAATACAAGCCCAGATATATATATCACAGGGTATCAAAATAGAATATAGAACTACAGTCTGATAAGCTAGCTGGATCGCAGTCTAGTCAAACCTAGCTAACCTACACTACTCTGGAAGTACAAAATCTAGTGGCTCTACTATAAGGCCACGATCTAAGGCTACTCCATCTGACTCGAGCCCATAATAGGTCGAGCAGTCCGCCTCAGAGTCATCTGTAATATATCATAACGGTATCCTGTCAGGAAAATGAGCAAGTACAAATACTAACAGCAGTTCCATGTGAATTGACAAATTCTATAAGAGACAGTATAATGAACTACAAGACAAAGATATATAAAAACTTGGGAAACCGTTCGGAAGCCGAGTTACAAACCTTAAACCAAATAAGGACCGGGGTTGTAACTCTTCTCCCGAGCAATACTTAGTCTCCAATCAAGGTACAATATAAAGGCAAGTAGAGCATGTGAGTAACTGTATATCATGGCATGGTGAAAAAATACTGAATGTAGAACAGAGCAGGATATACGATAAGATAAAGTAAATATAAAATGTGATTTGAATTATTAGAGTGTTATGTGATCGGCTTGGAAAACATGATCAGGCTTTCCATCCGACCGGCTATGAACAATGAGTACAATAGAACGGTAAGGCCGGTCACCATGGAAAGCTATGAACGATGTAGGGTCAGGCTTTACCCGTCGTGAGGCGAGGGTATAGCTATGAACAATGTATACAGTAGAACAATATAGGAATTTGATCACACAACCACTAATAATTCCCCATCCCCGAATAGTATAAAGGATCCGGACATAACACGTCATGACACGGGATTCAAAAGCAGGTGATCAGCCCACTCCCAAGTCCATGTCTATACAAGTACAAGTAACAAGTCGAGTCATGTACCAATATGCCAAGTAACCCGGGAACAACATCTCATGACAGGATCCGATATATACTAGTCCGTGAACCATCGTGTCAGGAATCAAGTAAGACACTACAACTGAATCGGATATAGCAGATATCAAGACAATGAAAACTATCAGTAAATGTACTCGCCTGCTGTCCTGAGCTGTATGGTATATCAATGCTCAGAGCGGTATCAGAAGACCTAAATATGAGATACTGTAAGTTAATTTAGGTTTAAACAAGTTTAGGAATGATTTACAATGAATGATATGCAATCTAGGTCAAACTAGGTCTCACTGAGTCACACTAAGTCCTGTCAAGTCAATCTAGGTCAAATCAAGTTATATCAAGTCAATCTAAGCCTAACCAAGTCAATCATAGGTCATACCAGGCATCACGGGTCAAAACAAGTCGAAGAAAGTCAAACGGGATCAAGAGTTGGCCTACAGTTGACTTTTGGTCAACTGGTCAACTCTGGTCAACTCTAGGTCAATGGTGACTAATAGTTGACTTTTGGTCAACTACACAAGTCTAATGGAAATCGGGACTAATTTGGGTAAAGCGTTGACCCATAGTTGACTTTCGGTCTAAAAAGTCAACTGGGGTCAACCGGGGTCAAGACTTGATCTAGGCGACTATTTCTAACTATTACCAACCTTTACAACCCATATCCAAGTCCATCTTGGACTTCGAAACTCATATCTTGGCCGTAGGCCAATATCCTATTTTACCCTTAAAAAGGGTAAAATTCTAGCTTCGGCAACTATCAAGTTAGCCTACCTACGCTTGGTATTTTGACCCGAGCTCCCTAGGGTAGTATGATACTAGCCTATACATATAATATCTACCAAAAAACCTAGGTAACGTGGACATTCGGTCCACGATACGGCCCGTTGTCAAAATCTTGAATATTTCAAGATACGCACCGATACGGCACGATACGGGCGCCCTACAACCCCAAATTCCACCCGGAAGCCTACCTGCAAAATCTAAATCACGTATTCATGCCCCACGCCAAGTTTCAACTCAATCGGATACTCCGAACTCCGTTTCGCCCTATAACTCGGTTTTTTTCTTTTTCTATTTTAGCCTTTTTCCTATTCTTCCAACTTCTTTCAATCTTTCCTCCCAACCTCAAATCCTTTTCTAATTTCTCATTCCATAATCTTTTTCTACTCTTCTCTACGATTCCAACCATATATAATACATATATATATATATATCTATATATATACATATATGCTTAGGTGAGGGGGGGGGGGTGTTTCCTGCAGCAGGTAGCTGCTGCTACTGCTGCAGCAAGCTGCTGCTGCTGCTGCGTTTAATCTTCTTCTTCTTCTCCTCTTCTATCTCCCTATATAATACACTTCATTTATATATATATATATATATATATATATATATATATATATATATATATATATATATATATATATATATATAATAGATATATATAACTAGATATCTATAAATAATCTATCTAGATATCTATCCATCCCTCCAATTATATATATAACTCACACACATCCATGTATATATATAAATACACTCATATCTATATATATACATATACACTCATATAACTATATATATATATATATATATATATATATATATATATATATATATATATATATATATATATATATATATATATATATATATATATGTATATATATACACACACACACATCCTCACACAACACAAACACACACACACCACTCTCTCAACACCATCATCCCCATGACACAATATCACCCTCCTCTACACACACACAAATACATATATAAATACACACACACAAATACATGTATATATATATATATATATATATATATATATATATATATATATATATATATATATATATATATATATATATATATATATATATATATATATATACCCTTCTCAAAAGATTAAATCCTAATAAATCATCAACCTATTTTTCTAGAAAAACCTACAAATTTGTGGGCAAATGGAAGAGAATCTTCTCCTCTCCATTTATTGTGAAGGGGTTAAATGCATATGAGTAATAAAATGAGAATTAAAATCATACCTAAATGGAGTTGGAAGAGGAAGAAGAAGGATTTGGAAAAAGAAATGAAGAGAGAAGAAGAAACTTAGTGAAGAAGTAAAAGAAGTGGAGGGGGAGGTGGCCCTATAGGTGGCCGGCCATGGTGGTCATGGTAGGGGCACTTGTATTTACAAGTTTGCCCCTACACTAGCCTAATGTTAATTTAAATCCAAATGGGTTTTAGAAAAATGCTAAAATTAATTAAAAATCATAATTAAACTAAATTATTCATGGAGGACTAGTCCAAACTCTTAAACCCTAAAGTTTAGTGTGGTGGGCCATGGTTAGCTAACAGGCTAATTACAGCTCAAGTCAAATTCACCGGGGTCCCGAATTAACTCGGAATGCGATGAAATTCGAACCCGACTCCTATAATAATTAAATAATAATATTCATGAAATAAAATTTCCAAAAATATTTAAAAAATGGAAAATTATCATTTTACCCCTAACTGGAAAAAGTGAGGGTGACACGCTCGGAGTATCGCTCGGCCGATGTGAACATCGCTAAGGTGGGTGGCTCCGATGAACTCGTCTTTTCTTAGTCTAGACACATAACAATACAGACACTATTGCTAGAATCGCTCGGCGTCAACACCGCGCATGCTAATAAATGAATTACTCAACGCACCTAGCTAAGGGAATAATTCCATCTTGTATGCTTGTATAGAATATGGAAAACGTGAGAACTCTCGTACCGTGCTCCACGCTCGTGCTAAGGCACGGGCTTACATTTCGAGTTTCCTATGCGTTCAACAATGAAACAATGAATGGATTACAACAATGAAATGGGAAGACTATCAACATAGTCGTTCCAAGTAGAGTATAGCAACATTGAAAGATTATGGGACCGATGGGTCGCCAAGGCGACTCCCGTACGGGAAGTTGCATAATGTATAAATAAAAGAATGAACAATAAATGAGTGAAATAATGAATCAACGAATGGAAGAATACGAAAATGAATCAATGAACGTATGGACAAGTGAAAAAAAGAAAAGAAGGAATGAATAAAAGATAAGAAGGAAAGGAATGATTAGCCACAGGTGTGACGGGCACGTACAACGGGGCTCGCTACCCGCGCTGCACGGACGCCAACCTGGTCGATAACGCATTATGGCTAAGGGTTAACCTACGGCTCGGAGATAGCCGTTAAGTTAAAATAATAAGATAATACGAAATGGTCGTGGACAAGCGGCACGGGCGTTGTGAGGGGTGTACCGTGGCCGTATAGTGGAAGGATTCTGCGACACGGGCGTTGTGAGGGGTATACCGTGGCCCGCCTAGGCGAAATCAAAACGGGGCTTACGGGCTGCTAGGGTGCGGGCTTGGGCACCAGGAGACGTAAGTGCAGGGCATATTCAAAAGACTTAACGGGGTGTACCAGCCATCACCCTACGCTAAGTTGAGAAATACCAAGGGGAAATGTCCAAAATGGCTTGTCATGCCTGCGACCGGTGCATATAGATTAAGTGGACTTTACTGGTGGCCATCCACGTGCAAGTCCTTGCATTGAAATCAAAGTAGTCTAAGTTAAATGAACAATCGCCTACTGAATGACTTGAAATGTACCACACCAAATGATAATGAATACTTCGTACAATGAGTTAGAGAATACGCCTACGACGTGCTAGAAACTGAGGCAGGGACACGTCATTGATATTGAATGTTTTCAAGAATCACGTTATGTTATTACACATGAATTGTTTGACTAACTTGGTTTACTTTGGACAGGGAAGGCCGGACGGTAAGTATGAGTAAGTCATGCATGTATTTCCATACTATCACGACCCGCACCCTAGAGTTAGGGCACGAGAACGTAACGACGCCCAGCCTACGTCGCAGTGTCGGCGGTAGAACGCTGTCCTAGGTCACAACATCTAACAATATAAAGCTAAGCAGTTTATACTCCCCGAATGGGGGTGACATAGCAGATACAAATTCAATCACATCTAAGGTAGAGCATGATAAGGATAGATAAAACGTAAAATCCAAAATAAATATAGGAGATAGAAGTCTAAGTGTCTAAGATACATGAACCCAGAAGTACATCTCAAAACTCAAATAAAGATACAGTAATCCACAAAGTAAATACAACTCCAGACAAAATGAAATAACTACCTAAACAACCTCTAATGTGTCTCCTCTAGGCTAGCAGGCACCTCCAGGCTATCTGTAAAATTTATCAACAGGTCCAGTCAGGACTGGAGCGAGCACAGTACATCTCAACAGATCATAGCAGGTTAGAAAACATATAAAATGCAGTAAAGTAAGATACAGGTACTGAGGAAAAAGCAGTATGTAAACAGGAAGAGCTGTAATAGAAATATCTACTATACATAGAGAACTAGCAGTGACTAGTGAGTCAGAGTACAACATGAACATGTAAATGGCCTGGGATGATTCAATGAAGACACTACGAAATGATTCAATGAAGATACTACTGGTGTATTATTCACATGTCCACTTCTACTCCCCCGTACCCCCAATCAATACACAAGGATCCAGCCAGGTTATGTTATATGATTCCATGCAAGGCCCGCGAAGGGTGATACATGGATGTCCCATAAATGGGGAGTCTGGGGGTTACCCAACTGTGTAAGATTCAAGAGACTCTGTGATCATGAGGGTACATGTCACAAGTAATCAAGTAAACCAAGAAGCATAGTGATACGCCATGTAAGTGAAACGCACAGAACACGTAGTACCCGATGCTCCCTAAGGATAACATCTCAAGAAAGGATCTATATAGTACCAATCCGTGTGACCATCGTGACAGTACAAGTAAAGTAATCTACTGCAGGAAATAATTCAAAGCAGGATATGAAATGATCAGAGAATGTACTCGCATCGATAACCTGAACAGCTGATAAATATAGGGGAGGTCCCACTGAAGCCACAGAGTCCTATTTAAAGCAACACAGGTTACAAGGTATTCAAGTTGTAATAAATGAATCTCTATAATCAATCTACATTATTCTAGGTTCTTCTAAGTCAAAACAACTCTAGGTCGACTCCGGTCAATAATCTAGTCAAACTAGGTCAAGTATTGACTTATAGTTGACTTTGGGTCAACTGGTCAACTCTGGTCAAACAGGGTCAATTCTAGTCTAATATAAAGTGTACTTCGTTATTTGTACGTCGAAACTTACGACACGCAAATCGAGATAAGGAGATTATCGGTAAGGTTGATAATCTTATTATAGTGATCCACGTGTCCAACTTGTTAATTTCAGCGATGTAAGATCACTGGAATTGGCTGATCTCAGTTTCGTTGTACTAATCCCGAAATACGAACACTATATGAATTAATTATTAATTAATTATAAAAAGGTTAAACTCAGAGAAACTATTAACAAACATTGTCGGACGATGAAATAGACATCGCCAACGTGTCCAGAATGCTCAAATTAGCTGGGATAGCCTACCCAACGATCTAATTTGGACACAAGGGCAAAAAGGTAATTTCGGGTCAAAACGGTATCCGTGTCGGAGCCGTTTTGCACCGAAAAATGTGCAAAAAAAACAAGTCTACAAAATATAACAAATTATATGTCGACGAAACCAGAATGTCGATACGAACCCAACGGTATTTCCAGAATTGGATTCCGTTGACCCGATCTTATTTTGGCCCGTTGACCAGAACTTAGAATTCCGGTTTGCACGAAAATGCGTCCCGGAGCCAAAGTTCTCAAAACTCAGCAAACTACCTGTCAACGAGTCCAGAATGATGATACGAACTCAACGGTATCTCCGGAAGTGGATTCCGATGAGCCGAACTCAAAATGACCCGTTGACCCGGATATTGGTATCCGACTTGCACCGAAATACGTGCCGGACCCAATGTCCACCAAAACCTAGCAAATTATATGTCAACGAGTCCAGAATGATGATACGAACTCATCGGTATATTCGGAATTAGATTCCGATGAGCCGGCGTCAAAAAGTCCCGTTGACCCAGAATGTGGGACCCGCTTTGTACCGAAAAACGTGTCCGGGCCCACGTTCTCCAAATCTAACAAATTTTATATGAAAATATGCCAAAACGACGCCACAAGTCTAATGGTGGTGTCAGAAATGAAATCTGGAGTCCCGTGTTCAAAAATAGAATTTCACAAGTTGGAAATTATGAATTCGGACGATCAATTTTGGCGTCGAATTCAACCAATCAAACAAGCTCAAAATGAAACGAAACTGGAGGGGTAGTAAGAGGGTTATACCAGCTTCGCATCGAAACTAGTAGCACGCCAAACGGAGCTGCGGTGGAGGATATACAAGCTGACGAAGTTGGCCCTACGAAACTGTCCAAATTTAATACAATTTAAATGGTCAAGTTGGTGGCCGGTTTTGATGTATCAAACGATAAAATTAACGGACAAAAATTGACATGAGCGAAGGTGGATATACCGAGATTGTGACGGAGTAAAGAAATCGCCGATCCAACGGTCGGATCTCCGAAAAAACGTGCACGAAGTTGCTACGACGGGACGCCAAAACGAACTTCATTTCGCGCGCGTCACGACGGAACGTCGTTCAAAACGCACGAATCGCCTCCGATACGCGTCGGGGAGAGGGACGACGGCCACGGGGCCTGCCTCGGGGGTGCGCCCGGCCAACGGGGGGTCGGACATGGCGACCTCGTCGGCGGCGGCGGTGCGGCAGCGCTGCCAGCGCGCGCGCGCGGCCTGGCTTGCCGTCGCTGCTGCTGTGCACCTGCTCGCGCGGCGGCACGGCTTGGCCGGCGACGGCGGGGGCACGGTGGCGAGGGGGTGAGGCCACGAGGGTGGAGGCTGTACGGCCGGAGGGAGGATGGTGGCGATTGATGTTGATGGTGGTGGTTGGTTTGAATGAGGTGGAGGAGATGGAGGAAAGTAGGAGGAGGAAATGGAGAGATTGCTCGGGGGGTGGCCGACGGCCAGGCGACGGCGGAGGTGACTGGACTGAGGTGGTGGTCGGGTTGTGTGGGGGGAGGATGTCGGGCTGTGGTGTGGAGTAGCTGTTGTGATTGTTTAAAAACAATAGAAAAAGAGAGAGAGAGAGAGAGAGAGAGAGAGAGCGATGAATAAGATGATAATAATGTGAGAGTGAGAGAGAAAGTAAAAAGTTGCTCTCCCATAAAAGTTAGGGCCGGCACATGCTGTGAGGGGGGGTTTTTTTGAATGTGAGGGAAAATTAATGGTTAGGATTTAAAGAAGGAAATCAGAGGCTAGGATTAAATTAGAGGGAAATTGTCCATTCCACTGGGAATTAAACAAATGGAAGTTTAAACAATTATTGAAATAAGTAAACATGGTATTAAATATTATTTTTGGACACGAAAAATAAGGGTGTCCCGATGGAGGGCAACATGGAGCTGAACTGAACTCGGTGGAGCCGGATTGGATCAAAACTGGACATGATGCAATAATAGAATTAAAAATTAGACGTTGATGATCATGAGTAAATAAGTAGCACATAGAGATTCCAATAAATGAGACACAAGTGGCGGACGGATAGTAGGCTCAAAGTGGGCCATGTCCATAGTTGGGGCGGACAGGTTTTGGTCGACAGGGGACCCACAAATCAAGTTGGAAGATGAATGTGACGCCGTGGAGTGAAATAAAATTGGGTCACGTGTCGGAAAAGTTGCGCGAATCAAATGGAGCACAAAATGACGTGTCTGAGTGGGACACGAAGGTCATGGGTGACGAGCGTCTCGAGTAGATCATCAATGAGGAGTTGGTTTCAAGAAACTGACTGGTCTTGCGCTCCCAAATTAAAAGTCATGGAAACGCGCTGAAAATGATCAAGGAAAAGAGTGGAAAAATAAATAACAATCAAATGGTCTAAACCGACCCGAAGTTCAGCGAAGCAGAAAGAGCACAAGAGAACAAGTTTGGATGGGACACTATATACCGTCATGAAGGTAATCGTGTCCACTCCAAAACTCGTGAAGAAGATTTCCAGAGTTGAACATCCCTGATACTCCAAATATCAATGGCATGAAAGAGTACACTTACAGATAAATAAATAAAATAAAATATTTATCAAAACCAAATAATCAGGAAAATAAAATAAAATGAAAAATTTTAACCCGAAATTCAGGGTGCTCACATCCTACCCACCTTATAAAAATTTCGTCCTCGAAATTAAAACGTCCATACTCCCTCTAGGTCAAACCCCCACAATAAAAGTTCCAGAACTTAAATAAAACATACCATCAAAAAAAAGAACGGCATACTGGGTCATGGCATACGGTGACAATGAAGTCTCATCTAGGTATACTAGTCATGCTAACCGGAAGGGTCATAGGGTATCAAACACACAAGCAGTCTAGGGTGCTGAACGAAAAAGTTACAGAAATAACAAATCATCAAAACTGTAAGGCGGTCTACCATCCTATATGAAACTGGTACTCATCAAAAAAAATAAAATAAAGGTAACTACCAATTATCTGAAGAATACTATTCCAGGAAAAATCAAATCATTAGTTAAGGAATGAAAGTCACTTACGTTGAAATTCAATTACAATATATATAAAATATTTAGTCTCGATACGATCTAAGTTGATCAAATTGGAAAGATCAAGATTTAGGCAATATGAAGGACAGGTTCAACAAAGTCTGAGATCGAGCATACAAGAATAGAGATGCAGGTCACAATCAAAATTAAGTACAACCCAAGATATAATTATGATAAGAAAAGATAATCGAAGTCGATTTGGTCGTGATTAAGGAAACTAGGATTCAATGATATTGAAAAAAAAACCCTTTTTGGGAAAACAAGGAAAGATTTCATACGAAGGTCAGTTAATCATCTCTCTCTAACATTATCAGTTTACCATTTGCTAATCATATTTTTTTTCCACAAGTCCCAATATGAAATCAATCTCTATATAACTATCATCGAAATTTTATAACCTTTAGTCATCTAAACCTTTACCATGATCACCATAGACAAATTTTCTAACTTCTAAAAATATTTTTCCCCGAACATACCCCTCTTATTTAGGAGTCAACACTTATTCGTTTAACCAAAATTCTAAATTCCTTCACCTCGTTTTAATTTAGATCCGAAACCTCTAAATTCAGTTTATGAAATCCTCGTACTTGTTTAAATCAATTCTCGTATTTATTCAACCCTAATACCACCATGTCGTACAATATTTATTCTTATTTATAGATCAACCTTCATATTTCTTCAACGTTCACCTTCAATTATTATCCTTTTGAATTCTACACTTTTTTTTTCCATCCAAAAAAATAATAATTCTTATAACTTAAAATCCATGTGTTCTCTCTGTCTCTAGTCATTTCTTACAAAAACTTATTCCATTTCGTATCATTATTGCATATAGTTAGAATCTTTTCCCTATTACCAAATCCTTAAATTTAACATCATAGCCTTAATATGTAACATCTCAAGAATTAATAACCAAAATTTATTCAAGTTCTCAAAACTAAATTGACCCCGACTATCATTATCAGTTTTTTTTGAAACACATCCATGAATTACTCATAACCAATTTTTTCCGCAATTGTTTCTAAATTGATAACATTTATCACTCAATTCCATTCTAAACCTTTACCACATTTCTATCTTAATTTTTTTTTTCACTTGACATCCAACATTTGATTCCTACAAAATTATCATAAGATAACCAATTACGTCATTCCCGAACTAGATGATTTACGTCACTTCCTCAACATTTCTTAGGTAAAAAGATATAAAGGTTCAAGAGTTTTCAAGGTATAGCTAACAGAATTATATACGAGACAGAATTGATATAATCAGGACAGTTATATAAGACAAAGGATGATGGTAATAAAATATGGCAGGAAAAGAAATGATAATAGAATTTATTCTGCTTATCTATTTAAAAGAGGAATCCATTTTGAAATCAGAGCTATAATATCAAATCCAAAATAAGGCCTAGCAAAATCATTGGTTTATTGTATTAAGAAGAAATAAATTTTTGTAAAAAGTTACACAAGGTTTATAAAAATAGCTAAAGCTACATCCTAAGTAAACAATGAGAAACAAAACAAAACAAAACAACAATAATTCCTTCTTTTTTTTGAATGACTGAAACAAAAGTAGCAAAAACATGTTCAAAAATATTTAAGGTACAATCTGATAATCATATGCGTCTATCCAAAATTATGGTACTCTAAATCCTCGTCATACTAGTGAGCAAGGCTACGATAATCATAGAGTTCTCTACTTTGGCACATACCTCTAGAATCATGGTATTTAATATTTTCGCGATACCGCTAGCTTGGCTGCGAAAACCTTAAATTCCCATACCCGAGAAATATATCCAAGTCAACTATATGTCCTCACCATGCTGGCTAGTATGACTGTAGAAGACTAGATTCCATAACATAGATGACCTAGCCCATATAATTTCATCTTTCCAAAATTAAATTAAATCAACAACTAATACCCAAAAATCAAATCAAATTTATCAACGAACTTCAAAATTCAAAAATGAATAAGATCCATCAAATACAAACTCGGATGCAACATCTATCATCAAGATTCAAAACTCATCAATCATCATCAAATTCAATAAGTACAAACTCAATTTCAACAATAATCCATCAAAATCAAATTCGACAACAGAAAATAAAGATAAATCAAATCAAGGAAAAGAGAGTTTTCAAATCGAATTTTAAATAAGATTCTCAAGGGTCGTCCCAGGAATGTCTCAAGGGATCCTAGTTGTGATTGAGTATCTTCAAAATATATCCTATTCCTACTGCAGGCTGTAGTGGTACTCTAGTTCGAATACCACTACACTTTAGTCTTGACCTGCATGGGCCACCACTAAAAACGTGTCACGACCCGCACCCTAGAGTTAGGGTACGAGAACGTAACGACGCCCAGCCTACGCCGCAGTGTCGGCGGTAGAACGCTGTCCTAGGTCACAACATCTAAGAATATAAAGCTAAGCAGTTTATACTCCCTGAATGGGGGTGACATAGCAGATACAAATTCAATCACATCTAAGGTAGAGCATGATAAGGATAGATAAAACATAAAATCCAAAATAAATATAGGAGATAGAAGTCTAAGTGTCTAAGATACATGAACCCAGAAGTACATCTCAAAACTCAAATAAAGATACAGTAATCCACAAAGTAAATACAACTCCAGACAAAATGAAATAACTACCTAAACAACCTTTAATGTGTCTCCTCTAGGCTAGCAGGCACCTCCAGGCTTTCTGTAAAATTTATCAACAGATCCAGTCAGGACTGGAGCGAGCACAGTACATCTCAACAGATCATAGCAGGTTAGAAAACATATAACATGCAGTAAAGTAAGATACAGGTACTGAGGAAAAAATAGTATGTAAACAGGAAGAGCTGTAATAAAAATATCTACTATACATAGAGAACTAGCAGTGACTAGTGAGTCAGAGTACAACATGAACATGTAAATGGCCTGGGATGATTCAATGAAGACACTACGAAATGATTCAATGAAGATACTACTGGTGTATTATTCACATGTCCACTTCTACTCTCCCGTACCCCCAATCAATACACAAGGATCCAGCCAGGTTATGTTATATGATTCCATACAAGGCCTGCGAAGGGTGATACATGGATGTCCCATAAATGGGGAGTCTGGGGGTTACCCAACTGTGTAAAATTTAAGAGACTCTGTGATCATGAGGGTACATGTCACAAGTAATCAAGTGAACCAAGAAGCATAGTGATACGCCATGTAAGTGAAACACACAGAACACATAGTACCCGATGCTCCCTAAGGATAACATCTCAAGAAAGGATCCATATAGTACCAATCCGTGTGACCATCGTGACAGTACAAGTAAAGTAATCTACTGCAGGAAATAATTCTAAGCAGGATATGAAATGATCAGAGAATGTACTCGCCTCGATAACCTGAACAGCTGATAAGTATAGAGGAGGTCCCACTGAAGCCACAGAGTCCTATTTAAAGCAACACAAGTTACAAGGTGTTCAAGTTGTAATAAATGAATCTCTATAATCAATCTACATTATTCTAGGTTCTTCTAAGTCAAAACAACTCTAGGTCGACTCCGGTCAATAATCTAGTCAAACTAGGTCAAGTGTTGACTTATAGTTGACTTTGGGTCAACTGGTCAACTCTGGTGAAACAGGGTCAATTCTAGTCTAATATAAAGTGTACTTCGTTATTTGTACGTCGAAACTTACGACACGCAAATCGAGATAATGAGATTATCGGTAAGGTTGATAATCTTATTATAGTGATCCACGTGTCCAACTTGTCAATTTTAACGATGTGAGATCACTGGAATTGGCTGATCTCAGTTTCGTTGTACTAATCCCAAAATACGAACACTGTATGAATTAATTATTAATTAATTATAAAAAGGTTGAACTCAGAGAAACTATCAACAAACATTATCGGACGATGAAATAGACATCGCCAACGTGTCCAGAATGCTCAAATTAGCTAGGATAGCCTACCCAACGGTCCAATTTGGACACAAGGGCAAAAACGTAATTTCGGGTCAAAACGGTGTCCGTGTCGGAGCCGTTTTGCACCGAAAAACGTACAAGAAAATAAGTCTACAAAATATAACAAATTATATGTCCACGAAACCAGAATGTCGATACGAACCCAACGGTATTTCCAGAATTGGATTCCGTTGACCCGATCTCATTTTGGCCCGTTGACCAGAACTTGGAATTCCGGTTTGCACGGAAATGCGTGCCGGAGCCAAAGTTCTCAAAACTCAGCAAACTACCTGTCAAGGAGTCCAGAATGATGATACGAACTCAACGGTATCTCCGGAAGTGGATTTCGATGAGCCGAACTCAAAATGACCCGTTGACCCGGATATTGGTATCCGACTTGCACCGAAATGCGTGCCGGACCCAATGTCCACCAAAACTTAGCAAATTATATGTCAACGAGTCCAGAATGATGATACGAACTCATCGGTATATCCGGAATTAGATTCCGATGAGCCGGCGTCAAAAAGTCCTGTTGACCCAGAATGTGGGACCCGCTTTGCACCGAAAAACGTGCCCGGGCTCACGTTCTCCAAATCTAACAAATTTTATATGAAAACATGCCAGAACGACGCCACAAGTCTAATGGTGGTGTCAGAAATGAAATCTGGAGTCCCGTGTTCAAAAATGGAATTTTACAAGTTGGAAATTACGAATTCGGACGACCAACTTTGGCGTCGAATTCAACCAATCAAACAAGTTCAAAATGAAACGAAACTGGAGAGGTAGTAAGAGGATTATACCAGCTTCGCACCGGAACAGGTAGCACGCCAAACGGAGCTGCGGTGGAGGAGATACAAGCTGACGAAGTTGGCCCCACGAAACTGTCCAAATTTAATATAATTTAAATGGTCAACTTGGTGGCCGGTTTTGATGTATCAAACGATAAAATTAACGGACGAAAATTGACATGAGCGAAGGTGGATATACCAAGATTGTGACGGAGTGAAGAAATCGCCGATCCAATGGTCGGATCTTCGAAAAAATACGTGCGAAGTTGCTGCGACGGGGCGCCAAAACGAACTTCATTTCGCGCGCGTCACGACGGAACGTCGTTCAAAACGCACGAATCGCCTCCGATACGCGTCGGGGAGAGGGACGACGGCCACGGGGCCTGCCCCGGGGGTGCGCCCGGCCAACGGAGGGTCGGACATGGCCACCTCGTCGACGGCGGCGGCGCGGCAGCGCTGCCAGCGCGCGCGCGCGCGGCCTGGCTTGCTGTCGCTGCTGCTGTGCACCTGCTCGTACGGCGGCACAGCTTGGCCAGCGACGGCGGGGGTACGGTGGCGAGGGGGTGAGGCCGCGAGGGTAGAGGCTGCACGGCCGGAGGGAGGATGGTGGCGGTTGATGTTGATGGTGGTGGTTGGTTTGAATAAGGTGGAGGAGATGGAGGAAAGTAGGAGGAGGAAATGGAGAGATTGCTCGGGGGGTGGCCGACGGCCAGGCTACGGCGGAGGTGACTGGACTGAGGTGGTGGTCGGGTTGTGTGGGGGGAGGATGTCGGGCTGTGGTGTGGAGTAGCTGTTGTGATTGTTTAAAAACAATAGAAAGAGAGAGAGATAGCGATGAATAAGATGATAATAATGTGAGAGTGAGAGAGAAAGTAAAAAGTTGCTCTCCCATAAAAGTTAGGGTCGGCACATGCTGTGAGGGGGGGTTTTTTTGAATGTGAGGGAAAATTAATGGTTAGGATTTAAAGAAGGAAATCATAGGCTAGGATTAAATTAGAGGGAAATTATCCATTCCACTGGGAATTAAACAAATGGGAGTTTAAACAATTATTGAAATAAGTAAACATGGTATTAAATATTATTTTTGGACACGAAAAATGAGGGTGTCCCGATGGAGGGCAACATGGAGCTGAACTGGACTCGGTGGAGCCGGATTGGATCAAAACTGGACATGATGCAATAATAGAATTAAAAATTAGACGTTGATGATCATGAGTAAATAAGTAGCACATGGGGATTCCAATAAATGGGACACAAGTGGCGAACGGATAGTAGGCTCAAAGTGGGCCATGTCCATAGTTGGGGCGGACAGGTTTTGGTCGACAGGGGACCCACAAATCAAGTTAGAAGATGAATGTGACGCCGTGGAGTGAAATAAAATCGGGTCACATGTCGGAAAAGTTGCGCGAATCAAATGGAGCACAAAATGACGTGTCTGAGTGGGACACGAAGGTCATGGGTGACGAGCGTCTCGAGTAGATCATCAATGAGGAGTTGGTTTCAAGAAACTGACTGGTCTTGCGCTCCCAAATTAAAAGTCATGGAAACGCGCTGAAAATGATCAAGGAAAAGAGTGGAAAAATAAATAACAATCAAATGGTCTAAACCGACCCGAAGTTCAGCGAAGCAGAAAGAGCACAAGAGAACAAGTTTGGATGGGACACTATATACCGTCATGAAGGTAATCGTGTCCACTCCAAAACTCGTGAAGAAGATTTCCAGAGTTGAACATCCCTGATACTCCAAATATCAATGGCATGAAAGAGTACACTTACAGATAAATAAATAAAATAAAATATTTATCAAAACCAAATAATCAGGAAAATAAAATAAAATGAAAAATTTTAACCCGAAATTTAGGGTGCTCACACATACGACACTTGAAATTGGCAACACGAGATAGGTTATAAAATATGCCATAAAATTGATCCTAAGGCAAGATTAGAAAGACAATGAATGATAGAGATGCACAAAAGTAAATAGAACGTGTTTGGTAATGATAGCATTATGGGCGAGCTAGCCTCCCCACCAGTGCATAATAATGTACTGATAACCCCACAGTCTGCTTGCAGGAAGCAGGAAACGTCGGCGGGTGCGGAGCTTTTCCTCGAACGTACTTGTTTGCCATTAAAATCGTTTGATTGTAAATCTTAATACAAACAGAACAGTGTTACAATATAGGACTTAGATGTAGTCCTAGGAGTACACTTTTGTTTAATCTGGGTCCTAAGTGCCAATGGAGTGAGTGGTAATGCGTTGACTCCGTTGACGGGCTGACGACGGTTATCGGTTCTCTGAAGGTGTAGATTGCTCTGGGTGCTGGAGCTGGCCGAGAGGAGGAAGACGTTGAGTGTCTGTATCTGCCTCTCTGATGATCTCTGTCTGGATTGTTCGTATGTATGTCTCTGTCTGTGTGTGTAAGGAGGGGATGGTTCCTCCATTTATAGCTGGGCAGGTTGACTGCTCATGCGCGCATATGTAGGATGCGCCGGTGCGTGGGAACGCCACGTGGAGATTGCTGATGGAGACGCACGGATGATGCACCCTATTCGTGAGGTTGAATTCTTCATACTGCTGTTGTGAGCCGGCACGTAGCAGAGGAGAAGATCTTTCTGTTACTGAGATATTGGATGAGTTGAGTCAAAGGACACGTGTCGTTGACCCATGTCTCGGAGATCTCTGATTTGGTGGGGGGAATGATTTGGTGGGATGCGCCTTGGATTGGGCGCATGATGAGATTTTGGCTCGTGACCTTTAGGAGTCACGAGCCGTTCTGGGCGCATGGCTTTTGAGGCGCATGCAAGCGACTTTCCTTCTGTCTTTCGGGATCAGAGATCAGTCTGGGGCGCATGACTTTTGAGGCGCATGCAAAGCTTCAACTGGAGACTCTTCTTCTGTCTTTAGGGATCAGTGAAGGGTCTGAGGCGCATGGCTTTCGAGGCGCATGCAGGTTTAGGCGCATGGCCGCGGAGGCGCATGCGGGTGGTCGAGTGGCCATGTGGCAGTAGCCGTCGGAATAGAGTCATGATGATGCTGACGTTGTGGACGCTTCGTCCTCTGCAAAAGCTGTCAGCCGTTCAGACTTGGGAAGGCGTGCTGCCAACTCTGTCAGTTCAGCATTTAATGTTGGTGACATTCGATGGACAGCTGAGTGGGCGCGTCGGTTGACGTTCCACTAGTCGTATGGTGGCGCATCCCCTTTGATGTGCTCGGTACAGGGCACATCTGTGGGAGGTGCTTGGTGTTTGAAGGGGTGTGATGTGCTGTCCAGCCGGCGCATCCGACACGTCTTTAATGATGCGGCTGTTTCGCTTCTCGAGTGCTTTTAAATAGCCGTTTGGCTGAAGTCGAGGCGTCCGGTTCATCCATTTAATGTGAGTTCATTGCTCGGAACTCGGAGAGCCATCCACTTGGTGCGTGGGTTTGATCTGCTCGGCCTATAAATAGTAGCATGGAGAGAAGGTTTGCCTCTCATTCCCTCACGTCTTTCCAATATGAACTCAGGTTCTCGGGTGCATTCTGTTGACGAAGTGCTCCCGAGGGTGAAGATGAGACGCCATGTTGTCATTGATGCTCTTGAAGGTGACTGTTACATCCAAAAGACGGAGTCGAGGGCTTCTGAGGCAGGCGGAAGGTGCCTGTTGCATCCAAAGATGGGGATGCTCGGGCCTCGTCTCCGTTGTTCCGGAAGAGCCGTAGATCGGAATGGCGGTACTAGGCTCTCTCTTCCTTCAAAGTGGGTGTCGCCCGCTCTGACTGTGTTGAAAGCTGCCTTTCGTCGTGATTTCGATCACGGTCTTCCTTGGCCTTTGGAGGCTCTTTCGAAGCCTCCCCTGGCCACAGCTTTGCGGTGCTCTTCTCTTCCTTAGTTCTAGCCAGAGGGTTAAATGCTTTATCAGGCGAGCCTGGTTGGAAGAGCGGCACATAACTGGGCTCTGTTCGGCCAGGTGAGCCTGGTTGGAAGAATAACTGGGCTGCTGAAGGGATGCACATAACTGAACTGCTGAAGGGATGCACATAACTGAGCTGCTGAAGAGATGGCGGGATGCGCCTGGTTGGAGGCGCATGACATCTGTTGCGTCTAACTGGCAGCGCATGGTGACTGGCAGCACATGGTGACTGCTGCGCCTATCTGGAGGCGCATGGTGGCCGCTGGCCGTAGACTTAGGATCTTTCCTTTGTAGAAATTCTCCTTTGTACAACCTTTTCTAGACATGTAATAGACTTTTATATATAAATAAAAAGTCCTTCTTCAAATGTCTATGGTTAATGACTTTACTGTGAAGTGTTCTGTGTGAGTCCTGGCGCATGTAGTGTCTGGCGCATGGTCTTTCTGGTTGTGAAATTCCATGCTTCTACAAGACCCCCTTCAAAGTTTTCAAAACTTTTGAATAAGTTTTGGAATACTTTGAATAAGAAGCATGGCGATCAGGGCGTATGACTGTTGGGGCGCATGCCTGTTCAGCTGCATGCTCTTCTCAATTAATGAATTTGATAATACCTCGGTAACCAAAAAGATTAATGATAATCTTTTGGTTTTATCTGCTGCTATCTTTACAAGACCCGAGGCGACGGCTGAGATCACTCGTCATCGGTTCACGCGTGCGACCACGGCCTATAAATAGGTGAGAGGTGGAGAGAAAGAGAGTTCTTCTACTCTGTGCCTTTGCCTCCTTTAGAGTTCTTTCTTCAAAACCCTAACTTCTTCCTCTTTGTTAGAATGGCTCCCAAGACTCCTCGCGGCGGTGCCAGCAAAGGAAAGGGGAAGGAGCCGACAGAGGCTGTCGTGAGTGACATTCCTCGTCCGCCTGTCGAAGTTCGGCCGGCGGTAGTCGGTGAGCTTTATTGTCTCCTATCGATGTTGAAAACTTTCCCGCCGACGTGCATAGGCGCAGGCCATTATCATGCACCGTGGCTTTAATTGCTGAAGCGCATGGGTTTTACACCCTGATGATGCGTCGAAGCCTTCGCTGACGCGCATGCGCTCACGCCTTGATGATGCGCCGAGGCTCCTTTTTCAGATGCGCTTGATACGCGCATCTGACGAGCATGAAGCTCTGATCTTTGTGTTGTCTCTAATATCTTTGCATTTTTTGTCAGTGTCGATGACTATCCCACTCTTGAACGAAGTGCTCCTGGACGCTGCGCTCTGTCAGATGGGAGTAGATTATGATGAAGAGGTGATAAACCCTACTCAAGCGGCTATTATGTTGGATCAGCATCCCGAAAGAATGATTCAAATTCGGGAACAACATCACGGGTTCCTTAAACGGATGATGGAACGTGGCGTTCTGAAATCCGCCACTTCCGATAAAGTGACCTTCTTAAAGCCCGAGTTCCTGTTCGGGGACCGCCTTTCTTCTACTGAAGCCCAGGTGCTGAAGGTCAAAGAAGACTGGTTCTTTACAGCCAGAGGCGTGCATATGACCGTCAGGCAGCTTGAACGTCAATGGCCTTTGTTAACTTTCTGTCGACTTGCTTCTAAAAGGAGAATGTCCTGGGACATTACCCCATCTCAAGGAGGAGCGGTAACAGGCGTCATCAGAATTGATTCTTCTTCTGATCAAAGGGATACTCTGGTCGCCTCGCGAGCTGGAACCTCTTACACCTGGCGGACTCTTCGTCCTGGGAGTATTTATAGCGATGTTCCCGTCAATACTTTTGTCCGGGGTGCCTCGACTTTTGCTCGTCGCATGTTGTTGATGGAACAATCATACCCCAAAGGAGAATTTCGGGTAGAGGGTTGGTGTCATTATGTTTTAAAATGGGACAAACTGACACACTGGATCCTGTCGCGGTTTCAGACTGAGCTCCAAGAGATTGGGCTGACAGCCACGATCCGCGCCACTCAGGCAGGTGTAGAGATTAACAGGCACATGTTCCTTGAGCTTTTGGAAATGTTTGATACCCATACCGGGACCTTCTTCACTCCAGTGGGGGAGCTAGGGCTCGCGCTTCATGAGATGTACGAGGTATCGAAACTCCCCTGGGGATCGGAACCTTACGAGGAGTACTTCCCGACCAATAAAGAATTCCAGGTCTTGGGAGACAAAGCTGATGAGATGATGGCTGTCTTCAAAGAAGTAGCGAGCCATCACTACTATATGCAGAAGAAGGACAGGGGCGGGACGCAGCCTCATGTGACTGCTTGGAGAGATCACGTCTTTAGACAGGACAAAGAGGAACCTTCTCACTTTTCTACCCCGCCGGCACTTTCTCGTAACGAGGTGCTTTCTGAAATGAGCAGGTTAGGCGAGAAGAATCCCTTGGAGAGCGAGGACCAGCAGTCGGATGAACGCTCCTATAGCTGTTTTTGGCATCTCACCTATCGGATGTCGCCAAAAGCAGTATTAGTCTCGTATCTTATGATTTGGCTCCGGGACCACGTCTTTTCAGGCGGGTCTGGCTCTGTAGAGAGGGTGACTCGGAACTTAATTCTGCCGGCCGTGAAGTTAGCCTTCGGCCGTCCTTTAGCTTTACTCCCTGCAATGGTGTGTAACCTGTTGCGGGGTCTTCGAGAGTTTACAGGAGATGTCCTTCACGAGCGGGGCAAAAACAACAACTTCTCGCGTGCCGAACTGCCGTTTTATTATTTGATGGGGTGGTTAATTTTGCACCATCCCAATATGATGAGCCCGGGTTCGGAGGAAGACTACAGGTCCGGAGATGCATTCCTCCGACGTTTCCACCGGAGGAATTGGTTACACACCGGTGTTCCTGTTTGCAGGAAAGTTTTATCCCATCTTCAGGGATGGGAGATCGCCAAAGTTGGTCATGTCTTCTCCGATTTTGAGGCCAACGAAGATCTGGTGGACTCGGGTGAGGATGCCACCACTCTGTCTCCATGGGGATTCTGCTGGTTGCAAAGTATTCGGCCGTCCCATTTGGTATATCGGAACAGGAACCAGTGTTACCTGGAACCATATCTGCCGAGCCTCTTTACGAGGCAATTCGGGTATGCCCAGTTGATGTTGGATAATTCCAGTATCACCTTGGGGTACGCTGGAAGTTTGCTGGATGGTGCACGAGCTTGGCATTACCATAATGTCGGATGTACTGGAGCCCGCTTTACGCTCCCCGTCCAGAATCCGCGGCCGCCGATTCTCTCCTCAGCCGCCAGATTTTACTGTGCTATGGCTGCTCCGCCCACCGGATATGATAGGGAGACCAGTTTTATTACAGGCACCCATTTAGCGGCGGGTGCAGACACTTTGGCGAAGGCTCGGTCGTACCGTTCGCCCGAGTTGGGTCGAGGCGCCCCCGTCGTATCTACCGGGAGTCAGGGAAGACCCTCGGTTGATCAAACAAAAAGGGGTGCAGATACAAAAGTCGACTCTCCTGTATCGAAAAAGCAGAAGAGGGCGTCGTCACCGACGGTGTCCTCGGACTCCGCATCTGCAGAGGTAAGATGTCCTGTAAGGTTTGATTTCAAGTTCAGCTCCTTATGTAATCATGCTTTTCCCTTTGTTGTGTAGGAGCCACTGATAAGAAAGCCTCGCACTCCAAAATTTGGTGGGAGCAGGCCAAAGGAGATGGTGGGCTCGTCTGACATGCGTATTCCACCTACTATGATATCTCCCATGGAGGAGAATACTGAGGGTGTTGCTGTAGAGATTCCAGCCTCTTCGGATTATGTCAGACGGGAAGCTGAGGATGCAGCAGCTTCTGAGAAGGTGAAGGCCACAGCGTCGGCCTTGGATGACGTTGCCGTGGATCCGCAAGAGTCTACTGCGGGGGCAACAGATATGGTTGAGATAGAGGAGAGGGTTGATTCCCCTCCTTATCATGATGAGGGGAGGTCGGCTGGATCATTGTCGAGTCCTACCCCGGCTTCAACCGTGGTAGTTGAGGCGGCTACCGATCAGGAGGTAGCGACAGATTCTGTCCCAGTGGAGGGACTTGATGACGAGACCCGTCTGCCGGTCACAACCGCTGAGGCGGGTCAAGAGACGAGTGATAATTTCCCCATTCTGCCAAGGGAAGTACCAGTTGTCGATAGGACGTTGGGGGTAAAAGAGGTGGCCGTTGACGTCGGTGGTTCCTCTGGGCTTGAGAAGGGCGAGGGTATGGAACCCTCTGTTGCCCCTCCTACTTGGGGCACTATTTCGACGCCTCCGCGGGCTTCCTCTGTTCCTTCGGCTCCTCGGGCTAGCAGTCCAGCCCCCGTTGATGAAGAGCTCATTGATACTGAGGTTCAAGCCTCGCAGGTTGAGGTTGGCGGATCTTCTTCCGGTCCGCAAACTGCTGTAGCTCCTCCAACTCCTGCTATGACGCCGCAGGTCCTGGCAGATGCAGACGAGTATGTGAAATTCCTCGTCGAGGGGGTATACAAAATGCTGCAGAAGGGTGTATCTGCTGTGATGGATGCCAATGGGAGCTTTGCAACGGCAAGAACTTTGGCAATGCCCTGTATCGAGCTGATCCGCATTCACCAAGGCCACGACCATATGGCCGAAATTCTGGAGGCTTCGGTGATCGAGCTGGACGAGCGGCTTGCGGAACTTCAGCACATCCAGCGAAACGACCTCTCCGTCTTGATAAATGCGGAGAAGGAAAAGCTGATTGCCGAGATCGAGTCTTCATACCAGGCCACTGTGGGCCTTTGGGAGCGCGAGGTGGCTGAGACTGAGGCTACGGTAGAGCAGTTGTCTCAGTCCATGAAGACGACGGTGGAAACTCGAGCTGCATTGGATGCTAATATCGCGGAGATCGACACCCAGATGCGCCGTCTTGAGGACCAACGGGCCCGACTCCAGTTAGATGTCGAGCGTGTCCGGGCTGAACACGCAGCATTCCAGAAGGAAGAAGCGGCCTTTACACAGCGGACTCTTGCCTTGGCGCAGCAGCGACAACAGCTTGATGAGAAGCATGCGAGTGATACTTCTGCTGGGGCTGTTGAATTGATGCGCCAAGAAGCTGAGCGATGAGTCCTGGCGACTGTGGAGGCCCGTGCAGCCGACTTAAGACTTCGAGTCAGGGAGCTCTCAGCCCATCCTGGGGAGGTTCAGAGACCGTAGCTTTTCCCTTTTTTATGTTCTTTTGCAGCCCTTTGCTGGGGGATAGTGTAGTTTTTTTTGTACTCTCTCTTCAGAAAATAAAGAAGTACGCAATTTTTTTGTGATGTGTTCATTTTTTTTGTTATTATAAACCTGATGATTTGTGTGGACCTATTATCTTTTGCGCACCTTGGTTTTTAGGCACAGATAATAAGTTTGAAGGAACCGACATGCTTGCTCAGAGGTAATGTGGACGTGGCAATCATTAGGGTTCAAATGATAGAATCATCCTACTCAGAGGTGTAATGGACGTGGTAGGAATGATCCTGAGGGATACGCTGAACAACTCAGAGGTGATGTGGACATGGAAGTTCTGCGATCAATGTACGACAACGCAGGGGTTGTTTGTACGAGATGTTTACTCAGAGGTAATGTGGACGTGGTAAACATGAAGGGTAGCGTCGGCTTACGTAGCGTAAGAGTCCGCTTTGTAGGGTGTAGAAGAACAACTCAAAGGTAATGTGGACGTGGTTGTCTTTCTACCGAAGGATGCCACGGAACAGCTGGGTTCCAGAGGCGTATGAGTTTGTGGAAGGAGATTGTGTGTGAGCCCTGATGATTGGTCCCACAGATCCTCTTTTAGGGAAATACATGTCTGAAGGATGTCAAGAATAGTACTTCTTTAGGAACTTGCCATTGATGGGCATCATGAACAAGTCCCCATTGGGTTTGGCGAGGCGGTAAGCGCCGTTTGAGTATACCGTCTCTATGATGAAAGGTCCTTCCCACTTGGGCTCGAACTTTCCTGGTGTCTTGTGAGTTAACACCATCGGCCTCCTGACTGCCAGAACCAGGTCACCAACTTGGAAAGTCCTTTGTTTGACCTTCTTGTTGAAAGCCTGTGATATACGGGCTTGGTAGAGTTCGATGCGTTGTTGAGCTAGGAGACGCTTCTCATCGAGTGCCTCCAGTTCCCGCAGACGACGACGTTGATTGTCTTCTTCTGTGAGTTTGTTTATTATTGCTACGCGGAGTGAGGGTATCTGGATCTCGAGAGGCAGTACCGCTTCACTTCCGTAGACCAGGGAGAATGGTGTGTTGCCTGTCGGGGTCCGTACCGTTGTGCGGTAGGCCCAAAGGCATTCGCCAAACTTTTTATCCCAGTCGCGTTTATTAGACGACACGACCTTTTTGAGTAGCCTGACGATGGTTTTGTTGAACGCCTCTGCTAACCCGTTTGCTGCTGGATTATAGGCGGTGGATGCCACATTTTGAATACGGTTCTTATCACAGAACCTGCTAAAAATGTGGCTGATAAACTGAGGACCGTTGTCATGAATGATCCGTCGGGGTACTCCAAAACGGTAAATGACATGGTGTTTGATAAAGCTGACCACCCTGGAGCTCTTTACTTCCGCCAATGGGACTGCTTCTGCCCATTTGGAGAAGTAATCGGTGATGGCCAGGATAAAGCGGTGTCCTCTTGATGAAGGAGGGGTGGTAGGTCCCACGATATCCATGCCCCAAGCTTCGAAGGGCCAGGAGGCGACTGTTGGATGTAGTAGTTCAGACGGTGTATGTATGAAATCAGCATGGAGTTGGCATGCGTGACACTTCTTAGCATATTCAACAGCGTCGGCGGCCATGGTTGGCCAGTAGTAGCCCATACGTCGCAGTCGATCCTGTAACTTAGGACCGGGTTGATGAGCTCCGCAAGTTCCGTCATGAGCTTCTCGGAGGGCTTCGGCTGCTTCTTCGTTGGACAGGCATCGAAGGAGGAGCCCATCGAAGGAACGTCGGTACAGCATTTTAGTAGCTGTGTCGTAGTAGAATCGAAGAGAGCGTCTCCTGACTGAGACGGATTCCTTCGGGTCCTCTAGAAGAATTTCATAGACAGCAAAGTCGATGAACGGGAACCTCCAGTCTCGGACATTAACACCAGTGTTCGTCGGCATGGCGTGGGCCACTTGCAAGCACAGGTTGTTTCTGGGACAAATCAAGTCTCGGCCTGTTACCGTGACATAGTGTTGAGTCCCAAAGGGGGCTGTCAATGAGGCTGCGAGGCCAGCCAGAGCGTCAGCCTCCAAGTTTTATAGACGAGGCACGTGTTCGATGAAGAACCCGGTGAAGGTTGAAATGATGTTCAATGCAACTTCATGGTAAGGGATCAGATCTTCATGGCGAACCTCGTACTGTCCTCGAATCTGGTTCACGACGAGTTTTGAGTCACCGTAGGCTTCCAGATGATCCACCCCCAGCTGTTGTGCGAGTTGGAGTCCCATGACGAGTGCGTTGTACTCGATAACATTGTTGGAGCACGGCTTCGAAAGGGAGTAAGCACGCTGGATGACCAGCTGATCGGGGGAGACTAAGACTACCCCCACTCCTGCGATGATTTGGCCTTTGGGGCCTGTTCTCGAAGCGCCATCGAAAAATATCCGCCAAACGGAGCTTCCTTCGATGACGTTGGATTCTTGGACCTCATCCGGGATGTCTTCATAGAGTTTTGAGGATTCTGGGATGGGGTGTGCAGCTAAAAAGTCAGCCAGAGCTTGACCTTTAACAGCTTTTTGCGGGACAAACACCATATTATATGGTGTTAGCAAAATCGCCCATGTGGCTAGCCGAGAGTTTAATGATCCTGGCTTCGTCATGAGGACTCTGAGTGGGAAATGACATGAATTGTCTGGCCCGAGACATAATGACGAGTCTTCTGGATGGCAAACACCAAAGCCAAGCACTCCTTTTCAACGGGGTTGTACCGGTGTTCGGCCCTGATGAGCGTTCGACTGAGGTAGTAGATTGCTTGCTCATAGCCTGTATCGCTGTTTTGAGCCAGCAGAGTGCCAAGGGAATAATCCATGGCACGGACGTAAAGAAGAAATGGTTTGCCCGCGACAGGTGCCACCAGGACTGGTGGGCTCGTCAAGTAGGCTTTGATGTCGTCGAAAGCCTTCTGGCACTCCTCTGTCCAGACATAAGAGACTCCCTTCTTCATGAGCTGAGTGAAGGGTTGACATTTACCGGAAAGGTTTGCTATGAACCTCCGGATGTATACCAGACGTCCCTGCAAGCCTCGAAGTTCTCGAAGATTCTTCGGAGGGTCCATGTTGAGGATGGCTTTGGTCTTCTCGGGATCAACATGAATGCCTTTCGCCGTGATGACAAAGCCCAAGAATTTACCGCTAGAAACCCCCAGGAAGGATTTAGCGGGGTTCATTTTGAGTTGATGTGCCCGCATGAGATCGAAGACTGTCTTCAAATCCTGTAGGTGATCTCCTTTGAGGCGGCTCTTGACTGCGATGTCGTCAACATAGCATTCGACTGTTTTGCGAAGATGTTGACGGAAGATGGTGCTCATAGCTCGTTGGTATGTTGCACCAGCATTTTTCAAGCCGAAGGGCATTACTGTGTAGCAGAAAACACCCTTTGGAGTCCTGAATGACGTGTGCTTCGCGTCATCGGAAAACATCTTGATTTGATTGTAGCCTGAATATCCATCCGTGAAGGACATGCGTTCAAAACCAGATGTGTTGTCGATCATTACGTCGGTGATTGGAAGCGGGAATTCGTCCTTCGGGCAAGCAGAATTGAGGTCCCTGAAGTCGATATAGACTCGTATCTTCCCGTTCTTCTTGGTGACAGGTACGACGTTGGCAGAGAAAGTCAGACTGATCCGGGAGCGTATTAGAGTTGCACAGGATCGGCAGAAGCATTGGGCGGACAGCACCAGACGGCCGCTTGAGTTCGAGGTTGGAGACAGAGTGTTCTTGAAGATCTCACCGACCAGAGGCGTCATTCGGTTCGGCAGAGGCGGGAAGCTCAGTCCGAGATTCATTGGACCATTCGACGTGATAGCACGGATTGGCGAGGTGGCGTACCGACTAGCGCTTCCAGCTAGGTTGGAGGGAGTGCACGATGTTTTTCACGTATCTCAGCTTCGACGATACATTCCAGACCCCAGCCACGTGGTGGACTATTCAGAGCTGGAGGTGGGCCCGAGATTGACTTACGAGGAGCAGCCAGTAGAGATCCTCGACCGGAGGGAGAAGCGTCTGCGGAACCAGACCATTCCTCTTGTCCGCGTCATGTGGAGACACCACTCTCCGGGAGAGTCCACATGGGAGCGTGAGGATGAGATGCGTGAGCGATATCCTAGTTTGTTCACTTGAGTGCTTTGTATTGTATGCATTTTTTGAATTCAATAAACAACTCTTTGGATTCACTACTCTTGACTTTCTGTGTTTGCATTCCAATTTCGAGGACGAAATTTTTCAAGGGGGAGAGATTTGTAACTCCACTTTCCTGTTTTCCTAAATAAAATTTAAGAATTCATTTTTATACTTATTATTAATTTGGAAACATTTTTATTGAATTACATTTTTGACAATTTTACAATTGGAAGTTGTTGTAACAATTTCTATATATTTTTTCTTAATTTAAAAACTGTTTTTAAATGAATTATGCAAATATGAAACAGCAGAGGGTTAATCTGTAAAGTTTCCTATATAAATTAAGTTGCGGGTTAATATTAAATAGAGGAGGGGGTTTCTGTTATTTTGCCATTTGGCGGAGGGGCTTAAGTGCAAAATTACCATTTAATTTTGTTATTAAACCGAACGGTTGAGTGGAGAGAGAGAGTGTGCATTTAATTTTCTTCTCTCTCTTCTCTCGAGCTCTCCGCTCCGACTTCTCGAGACTTCCACTGTTCTCGAGTGTTCTTCTCCATCGACTCTTCGTTTTTCCCGCCGACCCTTCGAGAACTCCGCCGTTCTCGAGCGTTCTTCTCCGGCGACTCTGACGGCGACTCTGATGGCGACGACGACCTTGATGATGACGGCGACTCCGGTGGCGTAGATCTGAGGGAGCGGCGACTTCCATTCCGAGCGAGGCGACTTCGTCCCTGTTGAAGCCGACGACCCCGATGATGATGGCTTTGACGGTGGCGACTCTGGGAGCTTGGCAGTAACTCGAGCTCGTTGTCTCTTCGTCTTCTTCCTGACTTCTTCCTCGACGAGCTTGGCTTCGACTTCCAGAGGGTAAACCCTAACCCTAACCCTAATCTCTACTGTTGGTCAGATCTATGGCAGATCTATGGCCTAGACTCTGAGATCCTTTGATCGGTGACGAGATCTAGGGTTTCTGTGGTTGTGTGAGATCGATGATGTTGTCTTTCTCTTCGAACAGTTCTAACTGTTCAGATCCGTTGGATCTAGGGTTTCTGTGGTCCGATCTTGTAGATCGACCCTTGCATGTGGTTATTTTGGGTTGCATGTTAGATCTATGATGTTTCTTTAGTTGATTCTTCGAGATCAAGTTGATCTGTGACTATTTTGTGGTTGTGTTATTATTTTCTGAGGAGTTTTACTCCAGATCTGGTAGTGGTTCCAGATCTGTTGAGAATGGGTTTTCGATGGTGTTTTCTGAGGAGTATCCAGTGGATCTATTCCTTTTGCTTACATGCTGTCGGTTGGCCTAGACCTAACGAACCCAGTGGTGACTCTAAGGTTGCTCGGTTCGTTAGATCAAGGATGGGTTTGTTTTTTTGGAATGTTTCCTTATCCATTTTGTGTGGATTTTTGGAGAAGATCTGATGTTCGGAATCCTTTCTTTTTGGACTGAGATCTTGTGTCTAAACACTTTCGTGTCTGACACTGCATGCATGCCATAATTTTGGATATGATGTTGGTTCCATTTTACTGAACTGAGATCTCATGGTCAGACACTTTCGTGTCCGACACTGCATGCATATTTTATGGATTTTAATTGATGACTTCTTCTTCTCTTTTCTGTTATTTGTTGCTGAGGGATTTTCTGGTGTTGGACTTCTGTCCCGACTGGACTGTGGACTGTACCTACCTGTTCGTATCCGATGTTCGTGTCGGATACGAAGTGGCGCGGATTCGTGGCTAGAATATTGCTGAACCTTGCTGTAGCCGTGTCCTCTTTCCCGTGTCCGACGTGCGTGTTGGACACCAAGGAGATGATGTGACTTCTGACCCTGACGTGACTGGCCTTGGACTTCGGGCCTGACCGGCGGTGGACTTTGGCAGTTTGTGGCTTTTATTTGATGGGCCGAGTTGGTGTTTATTCAGTAGGCTTTCTGTATATTCCTTGTGGGCTGAAGTATGGGCTGGGCCATACTGTATGTGTTGTAATATTATTTTATTAATTATAGCTGGATGACTGTAATTAATTTCTGTTGGGCTGGTTTGGCTGGGCCATGTTGGGCCGGGCTTATATGCTGTTGTAGTTGTTGGGCTGGTTAGAAGTTGGGTCTGAACTGATCCTTGGTTTTGGGTAAGTGGGCCGAGTGGCTGTGGGCTGGCCTGTGGACTTTGCCTTTGGGGCAGGACTGTCTGTAGTTAATTTTTGTAAAACCTTTTTCAATAAATAATAAATGTTTTTCCCATTATTGTGAGTTGATGGAAACATCCTCTTAAACCAATTTTATAACTGAAACAATTAATTAACTTTTTCTTAAATTACTACTGATTAGTTAACTCTTAAATAACTTTTAAAACCAAGTTTATAAAACAAACCACTTTTATATATATGAAAGTTGCAAATGCTAACTCTATATATATAATGAGTTTTTGAATTATAAACTTATAGAACTCTTAGTGTTAAACACGTAAAACCAAGGGTTGTGTTTAACATTTGTTTTTCCCAAAAGAAAACAGGTAGTTAGTAGTAAACCTAGTGTAATGTAACTTGTGAACCTCCAAATAAGACTATCTTATTTGGGCAGGATCAAGATAAAGATTTAGTTCTTAACTTTAATTAACCTAGAAGCAACTAGCATAGTTTATTAACCAACTTGTACATCACTATTGTTAACAGGAGAACATCCAGCTAGATTGCCTACCATATTGCTGGAGCCAGGCAAGTACATTCTATGGTTCTGTTCAGTGCATTTTTCTTGTTCTTTATTGCTGACACACTGCGACACGTTCATGTTCTTTCTGGCTTGTTCTTTCATGTTCTTACTTGTATCTTGGGGTGGGGAAATACTCTAGATATGTGACTAAACCCGGTTACTTATTCATGATCTTTAGCTTAGGCCTCGCACTGTGCACGCGGGTCCTAAGCCGTACCATTACATGATCTTCCAGGATCCTTTCATGTTCTTTCATGATCTTACCCAAGCCGGTCACATATCTAAGTAGTATTTCAAACATATAAACACATGTTCAGGATATTGTTCTTACATTAGTTTCTCTTGATCCTGATCTTGATATTAGTCGTGATCTTTACTGCATCTTACATTGTCATGATCTTTCATGTATCTTTATAGCAGTAGTTCATGATCTTCATGTTCTTTACATACTTGTTCTTATCCTGTTCTTCCAGCATTTACTTTCCATATCATTATGTTATTGTTCATTACCTAGAACTGTGCTTTGCTCCGCTCCTGACTGGATATGTTATGATAGGTGAGATGGAGGCTTTATGTGACACATACTATGGACAGGATACTGCTTTCCTTGAGCCAGCTGGAGCTGCTTGTGACATAGAGGCTGCAGAAGCCTAGTTATCTTCCTTTTAGTTGTCTTTCCTGCTTTTGAGACTTTAGTCAGACTTTAGTTACATTTCTGGATGAATGTAATAATAAAATGCTTAGACATGTATTTGAATATTCTGGGATCGTTTATAGATATGCTGTGACATTACTTCTCATTTACTTGACTTGTTAGATCTTCCCTAGTTCTGGTACAGCTTACTTCGCCGTGTCTAACGACGAAGGCTGGGCGTGTCCGACTCGTGTCCGATTATTCGGGAGCGGGTCGTGACATGTTTTTAGTGGTGGCCCATGCAGGTCCATCCTAATGGTACCTAGGACTTAGCGTACTATTGGGGGACTTGATTACACTAGGGAAATTTGATCACAGCATAGGAAAATCGGGAATTAAGGGTATATCAGGTTTATCATGTTCTTCAGGTGCTTATTTATTATAAAAACATTGTTTGATAGGTTTTAGGGTTTATCGTTCAACGAAGTTTTCTTTTTATGCAGGATGGTCACTACAAGGAAGACCGCAGACCAGGCCGGAGTTGCAGGCGCTTCTGGAGTTGCAGGCGGTTCGGAGCAGGCCGCACTAGAGCAGCCCGCACCAGACGTCCAGGCAGATCAGCTTCCGCCAGCGCCTCCTATCTTTCCATCGCTGCCGCCGACGATGATGCTTGACGGCAACCAGGTGATGGCGTTGTTTCAGCACTTTCTGGAGGCCCAGAACCATCAGGCAGCGCAGTTCAGAGCGACTGTCGTCGACGCGCTGAGGACCAGGGAGCCGGCAGCACCAGCACCAGCACCAGCACCAGTAGCACCTCCAGCACCGCGAGGACCGAGACCCGGGACAGCGAAGGAGTACCAGCACCTTAGCCCGATGGACTTCTGGGGCGACGAGGGGATCATCTATGCAGATGAATGGCTGGAGAATGCAGAGAGGACTTTGACCATGGCGAACATTCCAGAGGACCAGAAGGTGTCAGTGGCTAGCATGCGACTCTTTGACTTGGCGAGAGCTTGGTACCGGGAGGACCCCCAGTTGTCAGAGCCCCGGGTGTCTTGGACAGTTTTCAAAACACTGTTCAAGGAGAAATTCTTCCCAGAGGTGGAGCGTGATGAGTTGAGGGTGCAGTTCGAGGCGCTGTAGCAGGGGACGATGACGGTCGCACAGTACACTTCGGAGTTTACCAGGCTCAGCAGGTTCGCTGAGAGACTGGTTAGAGAGCCAGAGGACAGAGCATGGAGATTCAAGAAGGGTCTCAACAGGGAGCTGCGACATGCGGTGGCGATTAGCCAGGCGACTACCTACTCTAGCATCCTCAAGATCGCCCAGGCAGTTGAGAAGGAGGCGGACCCCAAGCTGAAGAGGGACCGGGATGTGGCCAGCAGCAGTTTCCAGGCACCAGCGAAAAGGGTTCAGACTCAGACCCAGACGAGGCCTCAGCAGCAGCAGCATCACCGACAGGCCAGAGCTCCAGCACATCAGCATCAGAGACAGCAGCTAGCGACTCCTTGTGCCTATTGTCATCGCCCTGGACATCATATCGACGAGTGCCGCAAGAGGTTGGGACTTTGCCTCTTTTGCGGATCGGATGCACACCAGATGAGGGACTGCGCACAGGCTACAGCCAGACTAGCAGGAGGACGAGGAGGAGGACCACCGGCTGCACCACCCAGAGCATTACCTGCACCACCCCAGAGAGGAGGAGCTTTGCCACCCCAGCAGCAGAGGTTTGCACAGCATCAGCAGCAGCAGAGAGGAGGAGCTCAGCAGGGACGTGCTTACGTCATGGCTGCAGTTGAGGAGGACGAGGCAGTGCCAGATGTGATCACAGGTTCTATACTTTTACATTCTTTCCCTGCCATTGCATTGTTTGATTCTGGAGCTACCCATAGCTTTGTATCGTATGAGTTTCTGCATAGACACGGCTTCACACCCAAGCCCACTAGGCGGAACTGTCAGATCATGACAGGAGGCGGATCAGTTCCAGTAAGTGAGATGGTGGAATGCCCTATCACTATTGCTGGGAGAGAGATTCGAGCTCGACTTCTAGTGATGCCACTGCCTGGATTCGATGTAGTCCTCGGTATCGACTGGATGAGCGAGCAGTTTGCCGTAATCGACTGCCATGAAGGGAAGGTGATCTTCAGCCCGCCAGGAGTTCCACCGTTCGAGATCAGCCGACGAGTTGCAGAGAGACCAGAGGGAGTCTACTTCGGAGCAGTTGCAGAAGACCAGGAGTTGCCGCATCCGCTGATTGCAGCGTATCTCGACGTCTTTCCAGAGGAGCTGCCAGGGTTACCGCCGGATCGAGATGTGGAGTTCAGTATTGATCTAGTGCCCGGATCAGCACCGAAGTCCCAGCACTGTTACAAGATCAACCCGAAGGAGGCTGCGGAGTTGAAGGCGCAGATTGATGAGCTTGAGGGTAAAGGATTTACTCGCTCCAGTGCTTCACCCTGGGGAGCATCGGTGCTTTTTGTGCCCAAGAAGGATGGGACGGTGAGGATGTGCATAGACTACCGTGCACTCAACAACATCACCATCAAGAATAGATATCCTTTGCCGCGGATTGATGAGCTGTTTGACCAGCTTAGTGGAGCGAAGGTCTTTTCTAAGATTGATCTTCGATCGGGGTACCACCAGATGAAGGTTCGGGAGCAGGATATTCCGAAGACAGCCTTCAACACCCGATACGGCCAGTATGAGTTCCTGGTGATGCCGTTCGGACTCACCAATGCCCCCGCAGTTTTTATGAACCTGATGAATAAGGTTTTCCACGAGTATTTGGATAAGTTTGTCGTAGTTTTCATTGACGACATTCTGATCTATTCCAAGACGGAGGAGGAGCATGTTGAGCACCTGCGGATTGTTTTAGAGATTCTGCGGAAGGAGAAGCTGTATGGGAAACTCTCGAAATGTGAGTTTTTCTTGGACAGAGTGGAGTTTCTAGGGCATGTGGTGACAGGAGAGGGGATTTCTGTGGATCCCAAGAAGATTGAAGCAGTGGAAGCATGGGCACCTCCCAAGTCAGTAGCAGAGATTCGTAGTTTCCTGGGTCTAGCAGGATACTACAGGAAGTTCATGAAAGACTTCGCCAGGATAGCAGAGCCTATGACGAAGCTTACGCGGAAGGACGAGGAGTTCATCTGGAGCGACGCCTGCCAGACAGCCTTTGAAGAATTGAAGAGAAGACTGACGACTGCACCAGTTCTAGCTTTGCCATCGGGATCAGGAGGATTCGTCATCTACAGCGACGCTTCAGGGAAAGGCTTGGGATGTGTGCTGGAGCAGAACAAGAAGGTTATAGCATATGCTTCTAGACAGTTGAGGCCCCATGAGAAGAATTATCCTACACATGACTTGGAGCTTGCAGCAGTCATATTTGCCTTGAAACTGTGGAAGTATTACCTATATGGAGAGAGAGTGGACATCTTCACGGACCACAAAAGCCTGAAGTATGTCTTTACTCAGAAGGAGCTGAATATGAGGCAGCGCAGATGGCTGGAACTCATGAAGGACTTCGACATTAGTCTGCAGTACCACCCTGGGAAGGCGAATGTGGTTGCAGATGCTCTCAGTCGATATCCTATTGCTATGTATCTCACCATGGACCGGCATCTCTTGGAGGATCTGGAGAGTCTTGGGATTGAGATTGTTCTCCCAGGATGTGGAGGTCAGATGATGTATATGCAGATACAGTCAGGGTTGCTAGAGAAGATCAAGGAGGCCCAGTTGCTTGATGAGGGAATCCAGGGTCTTAGAGCTCAGGCAGAGTTAGGTCTGCTCGACGATTTCACCATTGCGGAGGACGGATCCTTGAGGCACGGGAGCCAGCTGTGTGTGCCCAAGGACTTGCGGGAGAAAGTGATGCAGGAGGCCCATCAGTCACGGTATTCTATACATCCTGGATCTACCAAGATGTACAAGGATTTGCGTGAGTATGTTTGGTGGTATGGGATGAAGAGAGAGGTCGCCAGATTTGTTTCCAGATGCCTTGTGTGCCAGCAAGTCAAGGCGGAGCGCCAGAGACCAGCAGGACTACTCCAGCCTTTACCTATTCCGGAATGGAAGTGGGAGCACATTACTATGGACTTTGTCTTTGGATTGCCGCGTACTCCCAGTGGCAAGGATGCTATTTGGGTGATCGTGGACAGATTGACAAAGTCTGCTCATTTCATTCCGTTCAAGGTTGGGCTGTCGACCGAGAAGCTTGCAGACCTCTACATGCGTCAGATCGTGAGGATTCACGGGGTGCCAGTTAGCATCGTTTCAGATCGAGACAGCCGCTTCACATCATACTTCTGGAGGAGTCTACAGCAGAGCTTGGGATCACAGTTGAAGTTCAGCACGGCCTATCATCCACAGACGGACGGACAGTCTGAGAGGACCATTCAGACCTTGGAGGACATGCTGCGGGTTTGCGCACTCGACTTCGGCGGTTCGTGGGAGGACCATTTACACCTCGTGGAGTTTGCCTATAACAACAGTTATCAGGCCAGCATCGAGATGACTCCATTTGAGGCGCTGTACGGACGGAGGTGTCGCACGCCGTTATCATGGGATGACGTTGGTGAGAGAGCTTTACTTGGGCCAGAGATGGTGGTGGACTCGGCAGGGAAAGTCAGACTGATCCGGGAGCGTATTAGAGTTGCACAGGATCGGCAGAAGCATTGGGCGGACAGCACCAGACGGCCGCTTGAGTTCGAGGTTGGAGACAGAGTGTTCTTGAAGATCTCACCGACCAGAGGCGTCATTCGGTTCGGCAGAGGCGGGAAGCTCAGTCCGAGATTCATTGGACCATTCGACGTGATAGCACGGATTGGCGAGGTGGCGTACCGACTAGCGCTTCCAGCTAGGTTGGAGGGAGTGCACGATGTTTTTCACGTATCTCAGCTTCGACGATACATTCCAGACCCCAGCCACGTGGTGGACTATTCAGAGCTGGAGGTGGGCCCGAGATTGACTTACGAGGAGCAGCCAGTAGAGATCCTCGACCGGAGGGAGAAGCGTCTGCGGAACCAGACCATTCCTCTTGTCCGCGTCATGTGGAGACACCACTCTCCGGGAGAGTCCACATGGGAGCGTGAGGATGAGATGCGTGAGCGATATCCTAGTTTGTTCACTTGAGTGCTTTGTATTGTATGCATTTTTTGAATTCAATAAACAACTCTTTGGATTCACTACTCTTGACTTTCTGTGTTTGCATTCCAATTTCGAGGACGAAATTTTTCAAGGGGGAGAGATTTGTAACTCCACTTTCCTGTTTTCCTAAATAAAATTTAAGAATTCATTTTTATACTTATTATTAATTTGGAAACATTTTTATTGAATTACATTTTTGATAATTTTACAATTGGAAGTTGTTGTAACAATTTCTATATATTTTTTCTTAATTTAAAAACTGTTTTTAAATGAATTATGCAAATATGAAACAGCAGAGGGTTAATCTGTAAAGTTTCCTATATAAATTAAGTTGCGGGTTAATATTAAATAGAGGAGGGGGTTTCTGTTATTTTGCCATTTGGCGGAGGGGCTTAAGTGCAAAATTACCATTTAATTTTGTTATTAAACCGAACGGTTGAGTGGAGAGAGAGAGTGTGCATTTAATTTTCTTCTCTCTCTTCTCTCGAGCTCTCCGCTCCGACTTCTCGAGACTTCCACTGTTCTCGAGTGTTCTTCTCCATCGACTCTTCGTTTTCCCCGCCGACCCTTCGAGAACTCCGCCGTTCTCGAGCGTTCTTCTCCGGCGACTCTGACGGCGACTCTGATGGCGACGACGACCTTGATGATGACGGCGACTCCGGTGGCGTAGATCTGAGGGAGCGGCGACTTCCATTCCGAGCGAGGCGACTTCGTCCCTGTTGAAGCCGACGACCCCGATGATGATGGCTTTGACGGTGGCGACTCTGGGAGCTTGGCAGTAACTCGAGCTCGTTGTCTCTTCGTCTTCTTCCTGACTTCTTCCTCGACGAGCTTGGCTTCGACTTCCAGAGGGTAAACCCTAACCCTAACCCTAATCTCTACTGTTGGTCAGATCTATGGCAGATCTATGGCCTAGACTCTGAGATCCTTTGATCGGTGACGAGATCTAGGGTTTCTGTGGTTGTGTGAGATCGATGATGTTGTCTTTCTCTTCGAACAGTTCTAACTGTTCAGATCCGTTGGATCTAGGGTTTCTGTGGTCCGATCTTGTAGATCGACCCTTGCATGTGGTTATTTTGGGTTGCATGTTAGATCTATGATGTTTCTTTAGTTGATTCTTCGAGATCAAGTTGATCTGTGACTATTCTGTGGTTGTGTTATTATTTTCTGAGGAGTTTTACTCCAGATCTGGTAGTGGTTCCAGATCTGTTGAGAATGGGTTTTCGATGGTGTTTTCTGAGGAGTATCCAGTGGATCTATTCCTTTTGCTTACATGCTGTCGGTTGGCCTAGACCTAACGAACCCAGTGGTGACTCTAAGGTTGCTCGGTTCGTTAGATCAAGGATGGGTTTGTTTTTTTGGAATGTTTCCTTATCCATTTTGTGTGGATTTTTGGAGAAGATCTGATGTTCGGAATCCTTTCTTTTTGGACTGAGATCTTGTGTCTAAACACTTTCGTGTCTGACACTGCATGCATGCCATAATTTTGGATATGATGTTGGTTCCATTTTACTGAACTGAGATCTCATGGTCAGACACTTTCGTGTCCGACACTGCATGCATATTTTATGGATTTTAATTGATGACTTCTTCTTCTCTTTTCTGTTATTTGTTGCTGAGGGATTTTCTGGTGTTGGACTTCTGTCCCGACTGGACTGTGGACTGTACCTACCTGTTCGTATCCGATGTTCGTGTCGGATACGAAGTGGCGCGGATTCGTGGCTAGAACATTGCTGAACCTTGCTGTAGCCGTGTCCTCTTTCCCGTGTCCGACGTGCGTGTTGGACACCAAGGAGATGATGTGACTTCTGACCCTGACGTGACTGGCCTTGGACTTCGGGCCTGACCGACGGTGGACTTTGGCAGTTTGTGGCTTTTATTTGATGGGTCGAGTTGGTGTTTATTCAGTAGGCTTTCTGTATATTCCTTGTGGGCTGAAGTATGGGCTGGGCCATACTGTATGTGTTGTAATATTATTTTATTAATTATAGCTGGATGACTGTAATTAATTTCTGTTGGGCTGGTTTGGCTGGGCCATGTTGGGCCGGGCTTATATGCTGTTGTAGTTGTTGGGCTGGTTAGAAGTTGGGTCTGAACTGATCCTTGGTTTTGGGTAAGTGGGCCGAGTGGCTGTGGGCTGGCCTGTGGACTTTGCCTTTGGGGCAGGACTGTCTGTAGTTAATTTTTGTAAAACCTTTTTCAATAAATAATAAATGTTTTTCCCATTATTGTGAGTTGATGGAAACATCCTCTTAAACCAATTTTATAACTGAAACAATTAATTAACTTTTTCTTAAATTACTACTGATTAGTTAACTCTTAAATAACTTTTAAAACCAAGTTTATAAAACAAACCACTTTTATATATATGAAAGTTGCAAATGCTAACTCTATATATATAATGAGTTTTTGAATTATAAACTTATAGAACTCTTAGTGTTAAACACGTAAAACCAAGGGTTGTGTTTAACATTTGTTTTTCCCAAAAGAAAACAGGTAGTTAGTAGTAAACCTAGTGTAATGTAACTTGTGAACCTCCAAATAAGACTATCTTATTTGGGCAGGATCAAGATAAAGATTTAGTTCTTAACTTTAATTAACCTAGAAGCAACTAGCATAGTTTATTAACCAACTTGTACATCACTATTGTTAACAGGAGAACATCCAGCTAGATTGCCTACCATATTGCTGGAGCCAGGCAAGTACATTCTATGGTTCTGTTCAGTGCATTTTTCTTGTTCTTTATTGCTGACACACTGCGACACGTTCATGTTCTTTCTGGCTTGTTCTTTCATGTTCTTACTTGTATCTTGGGGTGGGGAAATACTCTAGATATGTGACTAAACCCGGTTACTTATTCATGATCTTTAGCTTAGGCCTCGCACTATGCACGCGGGTCCTAAGCCGTACCATTACATGATCTTCCAGGATCCTTTCATGTTCTTTCATGATCTTACCCAAGCCGGTCACATATCTAAGTAGTATTTCAAACATATAAACACATGTTCAGGATATTGTTCTTACATTAGTTTCTCTTGATCCTGATCTTGATATTAGTCGTAATCTTTACTGCATCTTACATTGTCATGATCTTTCATGTATCTTTATAGCAGTAGTTCATGATCTTCATGTTCTTTACATACTTGTTCTTATCCTGTTCTTCCAGCATTTACTTTCCATATCATTATGTTATTGTTCATTACCTAGAACTGTGCTTTGCTCCGCTCCTGACTGGATATGTTATGATAGGTGAGATGGAGGCTTTATGTGACACATACTATGGACAGGATACTGCTTTCCTTGAGCCAGCTGGAGCTGCTTGTGACATAGAGGCTGCAGAAGCCTAGTTATCTTCCTTTTAGTTGTCTTTCCTGCTTTTGAGACTTTAGTCAGACTTTAGTTACATTTCTGGATGAATGTAATAATAAAATGCTTAGACATGTATTTGAATATTCTGGGATCGTTTATAGATATGCTGTGACATTACTTCTCATTTACTTGACTTGTTAGATCTTCCCTAGTTCTGGTACAGCTTACTTCGCCGTGTCTAACGACGAAGGCTGGGCGTGTCCGACTCGTGTCCGATTATTCGGGAGCGGGTCGTGACACTATCCCCCGTCGAGTTTTGTTGTAGTAGTTTTGCGGCCTTCCTTTGGGTGTTGAACACTGGAGTGGGAGAGGTCGACCCTTGCCATAGTTTAGGCCTTTGTTGCTTTTCAGGTCGTAGCCCATCTTCTGGATGATGTGCTTTGCTGTATCCGTATACCGATAAACTTGTACTCTGCCGGTATCAGGTTCAGGCTCGAGTGGCGGGAGGTCTTAATGACGCTCGACTTTGCCAAAAATGGAGGATCTTTCGTCTCGGCTTCGTGGAGGGTTTATGAAACAGACTCCTTGAGACGGGACTACTCGGTTTACATTATGGACGGTCGTTATTTGTGTTTGCAACGACCGTAGAGCGTGATCTAATGTATACATGGCATTCCAATGTGGAAGACAAGAATAATTAAAAGACACTCTATTATTGATGAAGTACGAGATTTTATCCCGCGGGATTACATTGTCTAAGGAGGGTGCATCTACATCAGCAGAGATATATTCGTCAAGCTCCTCGTCTGTAAGCACTAGGGCTGGATCAGGAGAGTCCACCACAGCTTTGATCTTGGGGTCTGAGAGGGTTATGTGAGCCCTCTCTGGCGTCTTGGATGACTGCGGGGGCTTGCCCTTGAGACGCACCTTCAGAGGTGCCTCAACTGCGCCTCCTGTGAGTGGTGTCTTCCCCTGTAATTTTGCCACCAGGGGAGCCGATGTTTGAGGCAGCTTTCCTTTGAGGCGTATCTTCAGGGGAGCCTCCAGAGTCGGTGCTTTCCCGGATAGCTTGATGCTCATTGGAGGCGCCTTCTGGGGTGGTTTGCCCTTCAGTCGGATCTTCAGTGGAGCATCTGGATTCGTCTCAGGCTCCGTGTCCGGCTCAGTTGCCGTCTCAGCCTCATCATCACCATCGTTGGCTTCCTCCTCGTCAAGTGGCTTGTACAAGTCGGAATCGGTGAAGTAAGCCTCAATCCCTTTGAAAGGATCGATGTCTGCGAACTCCATCCGGATGACGCCGTTGGTAGATACATATTTCATGTATTGGTGGAGCGTGGAAGGCACCACCATGTACTCATGTAGCCATGGTCGGCCGAGCAGGATGTTGTAGTTGACCTCGACATCCACCACATAACAAGTCACCTCAGTTTTGAGGTTGCCTATGTGACACTTCAGTCGAATCTTGCCCAGTGGTTCGCTTTTGCTAGCGTTGAAGCCACTGATGGTTGTGTTGGAGGACGCCAGCCGGTACATTGGGATCCCCAGTTTTGACATCAGCGCCTTCGGGATGATGCTGAGGGAAGACCCCGGATCGATCTGAATCCGGCTCACCTTGACTGAACCGATGTACCCCGTGTAATACAGTGGTCGGTTATGTCGGTGGTGCTTGAGCAGCATGTCTTGTTGGGTGAAGGTTATGTTTGGGATAATTTCCTCCGCACAATGACAGTGCGCACAAGTAGTTGGGAGGTCTTCAGGCTGCTTGACCTGACTGAGAAAGGATTCAGCGTCCTTCAGAGCTTCGCAGAGAGCTTCTCGGGAGTCTTTAGAAAGACGCAGGAGCTCAAACAAAGATAAGCGCGCAGGAGTACTGGCCAGTTGTGCCAGTATGTCAAAGTTGTGGGGCTTGGCTAGCCCCGAAGCATTCTCCTTCCGTAGAGGTCTGTCGAAATGAGCCTCCACCTGCTTCTGCTTATTGGCTGCTGAGGGTTTAGACAGGCCCTTCTCAGGGATTGTGCCAGGAGGCACCACCTCGGCGGCAGCTTCGCCGGGCTGAGCGTTCTGTTGTGCACGCGTCTGCACTGGAAGTGCCTCTTCTGTTGAAGAAGAGACCGTACGGCAAGACTTGATCTTCCTGTCTTTTGATTTGGAGGTAGAGCGTACCTCCGGTTGAGTCACCTCGGAGACGAGGTCGGGGTGAACCCAGAGGACCTCTCCTCGAGATGTGGTGAGTGGGATGAGTCCACTCACATTGTCGCGGGTAGGTGGCAAGTTCGCCACCTCCATTGTCGCCTTAGGGATGGGGACGACGCCATCTTATGTGGTGGTCGGCGGCAAGGTGCCGAACTGAAGTGACACCACATTGGCTGATACCGTCTTCTCTTCATAGTCGACGGAGATTACATCGGCATTGATCATGCGTTGGATGTAATTCTCGAGGATGTAGCAGTCCTTGGTCGGGTGTCCGACAAACCGATGGTAGTGACAGTACCTCGGGTTGTCCACTTTCCCAACTTCATCGGGCCGCTTTGGGTCCGGGAGCTTGATCTTGTCACCCTGCTTCAGTATTTCGAAGAGTTGCAGGGTGTCTTCGTCATTGAATGAATACACCTCCTTGGGTCTCGACGCCAGTGGAGGTTTCTGAGTAGGCGCAGATGCGCCATTCGAGGCATTAACAGTCAATGCCTGTTTCCCCTTTGCTTCTCGCCCGGAGTTGTTGGCTGCTGACTTTTTTCCCTTATCATCAAAGATGGGGAAGCTGACACCCAGAAGACGTGCATTGGCCGCCTTCTTTTCTGCGGCTTCAGCTTCGATAATCAGGGAGCTCCAATCAGGAGGGGGAGTAGAGTTGAGCCAGAGCTTCACTGCGGGCAGCATGTTCATACTGCAAGAGGAGAGGAGCGCATGTTCTGGCATGCCTGGAGGTAGCCTGAAGCAGGCTTGTCGGAAGCATTCGATGAACACCCGAACCGTTTCTTTCTCCTTCTGGCGAATCTCTATGAGAGATGCCATCGTCATGTCCTTTCCGCCGTCGTAGAAGCGATCGAGGAAGAGGCGCATCAAGTCGTCGAAGGATGATATAGAATTGTCGGGGAGGCTGCAGTACCAGTCATACGCCACCCCTTTTAGGGCCCCAACAAAGATGCTGGTGAGGAGCGCGTCCTCCTTTGGGAGATGCCCTGTTTGTGACTGGAAATATGTCAGGTATCGATGCGAAGAGTCCTTCCCATCGTATGGTGTGAGCGTTTGTGGTTTATATTTTGGAGGATAAACCACCTTGTTCCACTCGAGGGGATAAGGCTGGGGAATGCCCATCTTCTGGCGTTTCTCTTGCCTATTTTTGGACTCGAAGCACTCCCGCAGGTCCTTGATCATTTCGACCACATCCTTCGTGGAGCTAGGAGTCGGGAAAGGTGGCACTATCTGAAGCGGAGCGTTTGAGGGTTCCGATGTCCGAGGTGCTTCTGTGTCGGAGGGTGCCCGTTGAAGGGGTACACTTGACTCCCCATTAACTCCTGGGTCGGGACCGGTTGAAGGTGTTCTGGTCAAGGCCGACCGAATATCAAACACTGCTTGAGTCAGTGCTTGCATAGAGGCAGAGAGGGTTTTGAGTCCTCCCTCTAATGAGTCTATGCGCTGAACAATGTCCTGCGGTGGCGCATCAGACTCGGCATCATCCCCAGCCATGTATATTGTCCTAACACGGCCAGGAGTGGATGGATTGGTTGAGGCTTAGCTCTCGGCCTCACTTTCATGTGGGGGAGTCACCTCTCCTGGTGTTTCAGCTTGGCCACCCCCAGTCACATTCTGGAGGTCATTCTCGACGGGTGCATCTGTCAGGGCCTGATTGTCCTCGACTCCGTCTTGAAGGGCCTCTTCGTCTCTACCCCCAGCTGTGTCCTGAGGGACATCTTCGTTTCGAGGCACTTTTGGGAGGCTGACCTCGCCTCGAGGATGAAGATCCGCCGCAGCTGTGCTTTGGACATCTTCGTTTTCGGAAGGAAGCTCAACAAGGGTTTGACTACCCCCAGCTTCCTCCAAGAACTTCTTCTTTGACCGAGTGCCTTCGAACACCCCGGAGGTCGAGACTGCTGTCTTGGTTCTCCCAGATTGGCTTTTGGACGAGGAATTGCCGGTCGTCTTCCGGAGAGATGAGGAGTTGGAGACCACATTGCATGAAGCAACTCTTGGCTCCTCTTCTGTTGACACCTTCTTCCCAAGGCGATGTCGAAGGGGTGTCGATGACTGCAGTCGCTGGAAGACTGACTGTCTTGGTGGTACTGTCATCTTGCCACAGCAGTTGATAGTGACCACCGCACAAGTATGCCCCGTGAGAGGCTCATCGTGCTTGTTGGTCGACTCTCCTGACCGGCGTTTGTGAGTGATCACATTACGCAGGTCGTTGGAGGAGAGTGCTACCCTCACACCCCCTTCAGGCGCATGGCAAGGCCAAACGCCGGGGCGGACAGGTGAGTGCTGCGCCCCCTGATCTAATACCAAGCAGGCATCATGATCAGTAGTGGGGGAACAACAACATTTGGAGTGACTTGAACGGACCTCAAACGCACAACCAGAGGAGGCGCGGGAGTTCAAGACCACTGAATTTGCCGCACTCGACTTGGTTATGCACGCAATGGATGCGCCCAAGTGAGATGAGGACTTTGAAGATCGACTCGTCTTTGGTGCCGAAGCACCTGAGTCGACCTTGTACAGCTTGCCATCGGCACCGCGCGTGATTGTGAGCACGTGCCTCTGGCCTGCTGCTGGCATAGCACGCTTGCGGCACATGGCCCGTGCCGCCTTGGATCTCTTTGTACTAGCCCGCTGGGGCGCATAGTACTCAGCATCCAAATTCTCTTCGCCATTACAGCGAGTGAGTCTGTCAAAGACAGAGACTTCTTGTGGCGCATCAAAGGTGATGCGCGGGGCTTTGGCTGCACCCCTGCTCCGTCGACACATCTTCCTCGCCTGAGAGGGAGATGGCTGGGGAATGTGGTCAGCCGCACGTTTCCCCAAGAGATGCGCTGCATCAGCGGGCGCACCTTGGTTGCTGAGAACGTCAGCAGGAAGGGAGGGCTAGATTGGCACATCCCCTTCAGTGGTGGTGCCCGAGGCGTCGACCTTGCGCACCCAGACACGGCGGGTCTTCTTCGGCTTCGGCAGCCGCTTCGAAGGACTCGCGCTTCCTTCAGAAATGAACTCCTCGTACACCTGTTGATTGAGGCGCACAACCAGCGTCTTGTGGAAGGAGCCCACCTTCACGTCGTTGGCCTGTGACACGACTTTCTCGGAAGAGGAGAAAGAAGTCCCCAGCAGAGTCGCCAGCTTGTTTGCTATTAAAATCGTTTGATTGCAAATCTTAATACAAACAGAACAGTGTTACAATATAGGACTTAGATGTAGTCCTAGGAGTACACTTTTGTTTAATCTGGGTCATAAGTGCCAATGGAGTGAATGGTAATGCGTTGACTCCGTTGACGGGCTGACGACGGTTATCGGTTCTCTGAAGGTGTAGATTGCTCTGGGTACTGGAGCTGGCTGAGAGGAGGAAGATGTTGAGTGTCTGTATTTGCCTCTCTGATGATCTCTGTCTGGATTGTTCGTATGTATGTCTCTGTCTGTGTGTGTAAGGAGGGGATGGTTCCTCCATTTATAGCTGGGCAGGTTGACTGCCCATGCGCGCATATGTAGGATGCGCCGGTACGTGGGGACGCCACATGGAGATTGCTGATGGAGGCGCACAGATGATACGCCCTATTCGTGAGGTTGAATTCTTCATACTGCTGTTGTGAGCCGACACGTAGCAGAGGAGAAGATCTTTCTGTTGCTGAGATCTTGGATGAGTTGAGTCAAAGGACACGTGTCGTCGACCCATGGCTCGGAGATCTCTGATTTGGTGGGGGGAATGATTTGGTGGGATGCGCCTTGGATTGGGCGCATGATGAGATTTTGGCTCGCGACCTTTAGGAGTCACGAGCCATTCTGGGCGCATGGCTTTTGAGGCGCATGCAAGCGACTTTCCTTCTGTCTTTCGGGATCAGAGATCAGTCTGGGGCGCATGGCTTTTGAGGCGCATGCAAAGCTTCAACTGGAGACTCTTTTTCTGTCTTTAGGGATCAGTGAAGGGTCTGAGGCGCATGGCTTTCGAGGTGCATGCAGGTTTGGGCGTATGGCCGCGGAGGCGCATGCGGGTGGTCGAGTGGCCACGTGGCAGTAGCCGTCGGGATAGAGTCATGATGATGCTGACGTTGTGGACGCTTCGTCTTCTGCAAAAGCTGTCAGCCGTTCAGACTTGGGAAGGCGTGCTGCCAACTCTGTCAGTTCAGCATTTAATGTTGGTGACATTCGATGGACAGCTGAGTGGGCGCGTCGGTTGACGTTCCACTAGGCGTATGGGGGCGCATCCCCTTTGATGCGCTCGGTACAGGGCACATCTGTGGGAGGCGCTTGGTGTTTGAAGGGGTGTGATGCGCTGTCCAGCCGACACATCCGACACGTCTTTAATGATGTGGCTGTTTCGCTTCTCGAGTACTTTTAAATAGCCGTTTGGCTGAAGTCGAGGCGTCCGGTTCATCCATTTAATGTGAGTTCATTGCTCGGAACTCGGAGAGCCATCCACTTGGCGCGTGGGTTTGATCTGCCAAGCCTATAAATAGTGGCATGGAGAGAAGGTTTGCCTCTCATTCCCTCACGTCTTTCCAATATGAACTCAGGTTCTCGGGTGCATTCTGTTGACGAAGTGCTCCCAAGGGTGAAGATGAGACGCCATGTTGTCATTGATGCTCTTGAAGGTGACTGTTACATCCAAAAGACGGAGTCGAGGGCTTCTGAGGCAGGCGGAAGGTGCCTGTTGCATCCAAAGATGGGGATGCTCGGGCCTCGTCTCCGTTGTTCCGGAAGAGCCGTAGATCGGAATGGCGGTGCTAGGCTCTCTCTTCCTTCAAAGTGGGTGTCGCCCGCTCTGACTGTGTTGAAAGCTGCCTTTCGCCGTAATTTCGATCACGGTCTTCCTTGGCCTTTGGAGGCTCTTTCGAAGCCTCCCCTGGCCACAGCTTTGCGGTGCTCTTCTCTTCCTTGGTTCCAGCCAGAGGGTTAAATGCTTTATCAGGCGAGCCTGGTTGGAAGAGCGGCACATAACTGGGCTCTGCTCGGCCAGGTGAGCCTGGTTGGAAGAATAATTGGGCTGCTGAAGGGATGTACATAACTGAGCTGCTGAAGGGATGCACATAACTGAGCTGCTGAAGAGATGGCAGGATGCGCCTGGTTGGAGGCGCATGACATCTGTTGCGTCTAACTGGCAGCGCATGGTGACTGGCAGCGCATGGTGACTGCTGCGCCTATCTGGAGGCGCATGGTGGCCGCTGGCCGTAGACTTAGGATCTTTCCTTTGTAGAAATTCTCCTTTGTACAACCTTTTCTAGACATGTAATAGACTTTTATATATAAATAAAAAGTCCTTCTTCAAATGTCTATGGTTAATGACTTTGCTGTGAAGTGTTCTGTGCGAGTCCTGGCGCATGTAGTGTCTGGCGCATGGTCTTTCTGGTTGTGAAATTTCATGCTTCTACAGTGCTAAGGCACGAAGCTATCTCTGGAGCCTTGGAGCGTTGCAAGGAGCTGGAGCACCATATACAGGACATAATGTATCGGAATATCGCCATAAATCATTCCATGTTGTAAGCCACTTGGCACGCCTTTTTTGTTTCAGAGAGAGAGAGAGCTTGAGCGACTCGTAAACTCGGCCTAGCGTCGCTTGTAAACTTCTTGGAAATCAATAAAGAGTTTGAATTCGCTTTAACTTGCGTTCATTTACTTTCCGCTGCAAAATGGGAACACTCTGTGCGACTATGTGGCCTAGCTCAAATCGGCCGTTTCTGGACATAGCTTTGCACGGGCGCAACCTAGGCCCGTGCGGCATCACGCCTTAGCGAGGACGATCGTTCTACGGGAGCGGGACGTGACCGATTGGTATCAGAGCACGGCTTTACGTCCTTGGACTTCATTTCGATTCTCTCAGTTTTGAAAGCTCGTTGAAATAAAAGAAGTGTACGCTCTCTCTCGTTGTACCTTGGGATGTTCCATATAATAAGTCTAATATTTTCAAAAGCTCGTACGAGTAAACGGTTGGACGGGATCGATAGGCGAAGGCCTTTGCGCCACCACGACGGACTTGAGTTGGAAGGAACTGATGCTAAGAGTTAGCAAAACGGAAGACGTGCTTGAATAACCTTACGCTGACGATAGCGAACGAGTACACGAGACGGAAGTATAGTTCGAACGGGACGGTTATGCACGCAGCCTTTTGGTTAAGTTGTGCCGAGTATCGTGCACCTAGACCTTATGGTGCAAACGAGTTACGAGCGAGATTGACTATCGCTTGGACGAGAATAAGGGAGACTTAGAACGTATGTTGACAGAGACGCTACTTGACCGATGCTAAAGCAAACACGGGGAAATGGTTCTTAGATTTTGAAGAATGAGCGAACGCGCAATTGGACATGTCGATCGGGAGTCGAATAACCTTTCGAGGATTTGTAGAATGACTTGATTCCGAGTGGTGTATGTGATAGCTTCGAAGAAGGAAAAGAGTGATGTGTCGATGACTAGTTGAATGGCTCGAACCCTGAGTGGTGTATGGACGTTATAGAAATTGTTCGAGCGAGACTAAAGGATTACGAAACACAACGAGTACGTCGGCGAGGCGATGCGATCGCGCAAAGCCTTAGAACGCGTCACGCTTAGTTGGTCGTGACTTCGAATGTCCCGAACGAGATGTCTTTCGGAAAACTTATCAATGGGCAACGCAAGTTAGAAAACGATTCGGAACGATGAATGAAAATGAATGGTCTTGATCGAGGAAAACTTAGAGGATCACGCGCACGATTTTGGATTGATTCAAATAAATTGTGACTTGAGTTTGGACAACGATCTTGAAACTAGCTTGAGGAATAGCGATCAAACTTGATCTTGAATATCGAAGAAATTATGGAATATCCAACTCGGACAACAGCGTCAACGTACGACTCGAAATCGGTTGCAAAGGAAGATCGTCAGGTTACGCATATCGTCGATGGTATTGAGGCGTGTCGTAGACCGATATACGATAACTCGGGGGTACTTTGACTCGACGAATGACGATCGTGCAAATGTCATTGTCCCGTTGGATGCTATACTTGGGATGTTAAAAATGTGTCAAGAAAAAAATAGATTTAGCTCGAGGATTTTCTAGTTGAACGTATAACGGACAGACTATCGAATTGATTTGGCTTGGATGAAAATGTGAAAGCTTGGATTTGCTTCGTTGACAACCACAATGTTAACGTTCTTGTCTTATACGAGCGCAACTCCAGCCTCGCACATGCGTCGTGCCGGATTATGGCGATCACTCCACGTGAGCGCTGATATGGTGATTCATACAGCGGGAGTGATTGAACTTGGATGGCGTGGCAATCTGATTTCTTCGACTTGTGGTTAGACGCGAAGGTGGACTCGAGAATGAATTTGTGTGCTTGAAGAATTAGAATTCGAGGATTGCGTAGGTCCAATCCACGTATCGAGAATGAATTAGTCTAGACGCAAGCAAGAGTTACGTTTCGATGAGAATGATTATTTCGCGGGAGCGTTGCATGGTAATTCATGTACCACCGTGGATAATCAGACTCGCGTGAGATTGGGGCACAACATATTGTCAAAGCTAGATGAACTTGTGATCGAATACATGAATTGGTTAGGATGGATATGTGAAGTATGTCGATTTGGTGATTTGAATGGATTAGAATTCGTTGGCTGTGCGACGAATGCCTTGATGCGAATTGGTGATCGTGCTCGATGTTTAAAAATCTGAGTGACGCGAGCTTGGGTAGAAAATCCCATACTACCGACTTTGGATTGACCCAAGGATTGGGGTCAGTGTTGGCATTATTGTTGGAGAACTATGATTCCAATCCTGACATTGACTTAGCCTTGAGAAATGGCCTAGCGGTTATGCGAGACGCCCTGTTTCAAGTGTTCGCAATCGTAAAGATTGATCTTGAGGATTGGCATGGATGGATAGCGTGAATCACGAATATAGGAAACCCTGCTCACGAGACTCGGCTGACATACATATATTTCAGGGACGCCTGAGTATGTGCACGATGCGACTCGAGTGAGAATGACGAGTTCTCTATCATGCGGCTTGGCTGAATGCATGTATTTTGGGGACGCTTGGAATGCGTGCACGATCCAGCCAAGTGATACGTTGAATTCCAAACGAGACTTGAGGAATGGAAAGTATCGGGGATTAAGATCGTATTAAAAGAAGGGAATGATACTAGTACGAGCGTGGCTCAGAATCAAAGAAACGTGTGAGCGGAGTGTGCGTGAACGACAACGAGATTGGCCCTAAACAAGTGAATGATATGGAATCGAGATCGTACAAATAAAAATTGGTATAACGAATTGAACCATTGATAGGAAGATGTACACGATAATAGTGCAATACTTGGTCTTGAAATCGGACGAAAATTACTTAGACTTGGTCGACCCCGCTAAGAAGAAATCATACTGATTTCGTGGACACGAACGCTTGAGAAGCGAATCGGGTCATCCCGATGACCGAGATAAACGAAAGTGAGTTTGCCTTAGCCGACGACCTTCGTATTTGATGAATTATCATGTGCCTCGTGCGACCATTTCAGTCCCATGACACGAAGAAATAGCAACCAAGACGAAGAAACACTTAAATTGAATAAGTACCATCAATTCTAAATGAATGAAAAGTTATAAAATAAAAATCGACCAAACGTATGCGACACGGAACTTAGAAAGGTATCGAGTATAGTTCGATGCCATCAAACGGTAAGGCCATTCGATAGGAATTGTCTAAGATATGCACACGGTATGAGTTAAGAAATGGTAGGATGACCTGCACTCAGGAAGTCTCGAGGACGAGACTTATTTTGAGTGGTGTATTATGTAGAGACCCGCTCCGCCCTAGCGGAACGCCGATTCAAACGGCAAGTACAACGACTCAAACGAGCCGTCAACCCGAAGAGTTGGCATCGACCTGATGAAGAATCGATACAAGGCTTACATTGGCCCGTCAAGATGAATCCAGACTTTCCAAGGCGCGCTCGGAGTATCGCTCGGCCGATGCGAACATCGCTAAGGTGGGTGGCTCCGATGAACCCGTCTTTGCTTAGCCTAGACACATAACAATACGGACACTATTGCTAGAATCGCTAGGTGTCAACACCGCGCATGCTAATAAATGAATTACTCAACGCACCTAGCTAAGGGAATAATCCCATATTGTATGCTTGTATAGAATATGGAAAACGTGAGAACTCTCGCACCGCGCTCCACGCTCGTGCTAAGGCACAGGCTTACATTTCGAGTTCCCTATACGTTCAACAATGAAACAAGGAATGGATTACAACAATGAAACAGGAAGACTATCAACATAGTCGTTCGAAGTAGAGTATAGCAACATTGAAAGATTATGGGACCGATGGGTCGCCAAGGCGACTCCCGCACGGGAAGTTGCATAATATATAAATGAAAGAATGAACGATAAACGAGTGAAAGAATGAATCAACGAATGGATGAATACGAAAATGAATCAATGAACGAATGGACAAGTGAAAAAAAGAAAAGAAGGAATGAATAAAAGATAAGAAGGAAAGGAATGGTTAGCGACAGGTGTGACGGGCACGTGCAACGGGGCTCGCTACCCGTGCTGCACGGACGCCAACCTGGTCGATAACGAATTATGGCTAAGGGTTAGCCTACAGCTCGGAGATAGCCGTTAAGTTAAAATAACAAGATAATACGAAATGGTCGTGGACAAACGGCACGGGCGTTGTGAGGGGTATACCGTGGCCGTGTAGTGGAAGGATTCTGCGGTACGGGCGTTGTGAGGGGTATACCGTGGCCGGCCTAGGCAGAATCAAAACGGGGCTTACGGGCTGCATGGGTGCGAGCTTGGGCACCAGGAGACGTAAGTGCAGGGTATATTCAAGAGACTTAACGGGGTGTACCAGCCATCATCCTGCGCTAAGTTGAGAAATACCAAGGGGAAATGTCCAAAATGACTTGTCATGCCAGCGACCGGTGCATATAGATTAAGTGGACTTTGCTGGTGGCTATCCACGTGCAAGTCCTTGTATTGAAATCAAATTAGTCTAAGTTAAATGAACAATCGCCTACTGAACGGCTTGAAATGTATCATACCAAATGATAATGAATACTTCGTACAATGAGTTAGAGAATACGTCTACGATGCGCTAGAAACTGAGGCAGGGACACGCCCTTGATATTGAATGTTTCCAAGAATCACGTTATGTTGTTACACATTGTAGTGCCCCGTCCCGCAAAGTCAATCGGAGGAATCGAAATGCCGACAGCGTTCGGACTTGGCCTTACGGCGACGACTCGAAGACATCGCTCAGGTGGGGGAGTTTCGGTGAACTCGCTTCATCTTAGCCTTCACTTAATAATTCGTTTGTTTTCAACTTGCACAAGTAGGCTAATATAAAAGCTACGAACGCACATAGCTAAGGGAGTAATCCCGACCCGTCGGAATGTCTTAGAACATGGAAAATGGTCCCGCGGTCTCAATAGAAGTCGGCTTAGCATACTTTTAAAACGACACTCGATCCTTCGTCCCGCGGCTTGGGAGAGGGAAAAGTTGGCATTCGACACAAACGATGAGTTAGCCTAAGTCATAGGCGTCGCCCGCGTAAATGCTCGATAAAGCATACACGTTTCCACTGCGCAAGGCTTGGCATAGCCTTGGCTTGTCCCTCGGGTTAAGTTGTAGGCTTGGGCAAGTTAGGCAAAGTTATGTCGATCGACCTAAGTCATTCCCAAGTGCCGTCTCGCTCTTTCTGCGGTTGTCAAGCCAAATAGTCCCACGATCTCAAGTGCCGTCATATAACATATGACTTGGGTGATAGCGTCGCGTAGGACGTAAGTCAGTTAAAGGCACGAGCCACGGTTGGCACGATATAAAGTTAGCCACGGTCCATGGCACTTAAGGAATACGTTTTGTTCAAGTTGGAAGACTACGTAGTAGTCGTTCCCTCGAGTTCAAAGAAGTTCGAGGCGGTCCCTCGGTTGGGAGTCTCGCGTTCCTATCTACGTTAAGTATTCGAGGCGGTCCCTCGGTTGGGAGTCTCGCGTTCCTATCCACGTTAAGTTCGAGGCGGTCCCTCGGTTGGGAGTCTTGCGTTCCTATCTACGTTAAGTATTCGAGGCGGTCCCTCGGTTGGGAGTCTCGCATTCCTATCCACGTTAAGTATTCGAGGCGATCCCTCGGTTGGGAGTCTCGCATTCCTATCCACGTTAAGTATTCGAGGCGGTCCCTCGGTTGGGAGTCTCGCGTTCCTATCTACGTTAAGAAGTTCGAGGCGGTCCCTCGGTTGGGTGTCTCGTGGTCCCGAGGCACGTTATGCCAAGTGTGATTCAGAGCACGAGTTGCTAAGTATAGTTCCGGTCGTACCAACAAGTAGGCCATACATTTACGTGAGTCTAGATCTCGTAGGTGCGTGGTCATTGGATACCTTGTCGACAAGGATTTCTGCCTAGACTGGTTATACGCCGGGGCACCGGGCCCAGTCATCCTAGGGGGTAGACGTTATAGCAACGCATGCTTTTATTGCGTGGGTAGTCGGGGGATTTCCATGGGGCTAGCTACCTTGCATCGAAGGACCCACCGCCTATCCGAGCTATGTCCGCGATGGCTTGTCATGCCAGTGGCCTTTCATATAGATATTTGGCGTGCTAAGCGGCGAATCCGCATGCACGGAGTCGGTCATAACAAAGGAAGTGTAAGCACGGTATGCGTTGAATGGTGAAATGTGTGCTCGGTTGTACCCAAAGTATTATAAAGCCTACGATTCGGCTATATGTAAAGACACGTGCTTCGGCACGAGATATGGCGTCGTACTTGAGTTCTCAACACCGGTTCCACAAGTTTGCTTAGTCGTTGCGTGTTAAATCGAGAAGGGCCGTAAGGCGAGTTTGGATAAGTCAGGTTACGCTGCGAGGCACGGCCTCGATGTTTGAGGCACGGGCAAGTATTTGACACGACCTAACCATTACGTCCAAGAGTATGGTACAAAAGACAAGTATGAGTCGGTACGTTGACAATGCAAGCACGAGAAAGGTCTAGAGGCAAAGTATGGGTACGTTATTAGTGCAAGGCACGGAGATGGTCTAAAGATACTAAATAAGCCGAGCATCGGTCCTAAAATCGATCCTAAGGCAAGACTAGAAAGACAATCGTAAAGGGAATTGTATTGCACAAAGTAAAATAAACGTGTCGATTTTGTATGGGTGGGCGAGGAGCTCACTCCACCAGTACAGTGGTACTGACACCTACACAGTTTCCATGTGCAGACACAGGTAGAAGCTCATGGCGCGGAGCTCGCTTGGATGCGTCGAGGCACGGAGTTCCTTGGCGATTCGAAGCGTGCGGCCGCATGGATTCGTAGACTTATACGGGACATAATGTATGGACATCGCCTTCCGAAGCTTCTGCTGGATCGACAAATATGTATCGAGAGATGAGAGAGAGCTGAGCGATTTGTAATGTGAGACGAGTGTATTTGAGTGATTGTAATCTTGGCCTTGTGCCCCCAATGTAACCGTTGTTTCAATATCAATAAAAGAACTTCTTGAATAACTTGTGTTTGTTCTAAATTTCTGCTGCTTGTTCAATGTCTCTGCTTGGGACTTCTGTGCGACGACCCCGTCGCAGCCGCTGTAATCGGCCGTTATGGAACCCGCCTTGCACGAGCGCATTCTAGGCTCGTGCGGCATCACGCCTTAGCGAGGACGATTGCTCCTACGGGAGCGGGGCGTGACATAATGGTATCAGAGCACGGCTTTACGTCCTTGGACCGTCGATTGAATTCTTTAACTTCAATGTTTCCGCAAAACTCTGTTGCTTCCGCAAGTCAATATCGTTGGTGCGCTCTCTCTCAAACGTCCCTCGGCATGTCCATACAATAAGTCTAATATTTTCAAAAGCTCGTACAAGTGTTCAATCGAACGTATCGATAGGTGGTGGCCTTTGGGCCGAACGGTGCCGACCTTGAGTTGATAGAAAATGCGTGCTAAAGTTAGCAATTCGCGTGCGTGCCTAACGAGTCCTACATTAGCAAATGAGCATGCAAAGTCGGAGTATAGTTCGAACGGGATGGTTATGCGTACGGCCTTTTGGCTAAGTTGTGTCGATATCGTGCACCTCGACCTTTTGGTGCAAACGAGTCGCGAGCAATATTAACTATCGCTCGGTCGGGAACGGAGATACACTTGGAGTGTATATCGATAGGAACGTTATCAGACTAACGCTTAGGCGTATACGGAAGATTATTCTGGATTTTGAGGAATAGTGCGAACGACTTAGTGCGTCGATGCGACGTGAACGATTACACTAGGGATTTGTCGAACGAATCCGAAACATGTCTTAGCGAATAATGCGAACGTGATTTGGACTAGATTGGGTGACTCGAATCCCGAGTGGTGTATGGTCTGTCTTGGAAATCATTCGAGCGAAAGATTGAGGATTATACGAGTATGAAATGCGAAAACGATTGAGTAGGTAAAATCGGATTGAAGGAAATCGATAGAGATCGTATACGAAAAGTTAGCACGGCAGGTAGATAGCGTGCACGAAAGGTTTGACTTTGAAGTTACGCAAACGACTCTGAGGATTGAAATCGATGTGCTCGATGGTTTGAGTTGCATGAAATGATGCGAATTAAGGAAATACGTAGTCGATGACTTAAGATAGACGGATGAATGATACGTGATTTTGAATTTGAACGAATGGATCTTGTAAACGATTCGAGGAGATTATCCAGCCGGACGCTAGCATCATTCGTACGACTCGAAGTTCGTTGCAAAAGAAGATCGTCAGGTTACGTATGTCATCGATGGTATTGAGGCGTATCAAAGATCGATATACGATAACTCGAGGGTACTCTGACACGGTGAATAACGATCGTACAAGTGCTATTATTCGGTTGGATACAATACTTAGGATTTTGATTGAGATGAATGTTGGGTAAAAGTGACCGTGTTTTGATGGTTGCGTTAATAACCACAACGTCGACGGTCTTATCTTGCGCGATCGCTACTCTAGCCTCGCACATGCGTTGCGTCGGATTTGGGGCGATCGTTCCGCGTGAGCGCTGACATGGTGATTCATGTCGCGGGAATAATCAAACTCAGAAAATCAGGACGCAGCAACTTTGATTGTCCTGACTTGTTGGTTCGATGCGAAGTCAAATTCGAGGATGTTAGGGCTTACGAATGATGATTGAATGAAACTTGAGGATTGAGTAGGTCCAATCCGTGCATCGTGAATGAACTAGTCTAGACACGAAACAAGTGTTACGCCCCGATGAGAATGATTATTCCGCGGGAGCGTTGCATGGTGATTCATGAACCACCATGGATAATCGGACTCGCGTGAGATCGGAGCGTGGCATACTGTTAAGTCAGACGACCTTGTGATCGATTACGTGAATTGGAATAGATGATTTCGGAAACGTAAAATATGAATTACGGTTTAGAGAGGAAATGTGTCGTAGCGTGCTTGACGTAGAACGATTGATAGGCAAATTATGTCGAACGTGTTCGAAGAGATAGACTATACGAAACGGTTTGATGAACGAACGATATTGATACGACATGGAATTGGTTGAAATGTGAGTTGTCGTAGGATGACTTTACCGAACGACTCGTACCCCGTGTGACGGATATTGGAATGTGCGTAGAAAATCGATGCTCGATGTTTAGAAATCGGAGTGATGCGAGCTTGGGTAGAAAACCCCGTACCATCGATTTGGCTTGACCTTAGGATGGGGTCAGTGTTGATATCGTTGTTTGGGAACTATGATTCCAGTGCTGACGAAAAGACATAGCCTAGCGGTTAGGCAGGCGTTCGAGCACGAAATGATAGGAGTTACGGAGGCACCACTCGCGAGTCCCGGCTGACATGCAAGTATATCAGGGACGCCCGAATATGTGCACGATCCGACTCGAGTGGTGATGGCGGATTCTCTATCACGAGGCTTGACTGAAATGCATATATTTTGGGGACGCCTGGAATATGTGCACGATCCAACTAAGTGATACGTTAAATCAAGTGGGACTTGAGGAACGAGAAAGTGTCGGAGAATTTGAAATCGTAAGTTTCAAAGAAATATTGACGGTAACACGATCATTGGATTTGAAACGAGTTCGAATGTTGGTTGATCGATTGGTGTGCCTTACGACTAAGTTAGCGGTACGCACGAGCGTGGCTCGGAATCGAAGAAACGCGTAGGTGGAGTGTGTACGATTAAGTCTTGGCCATAGAAATGGTAGGATGGTTTGCCTTCAGGAAAGTCTCGAGGACGAGACTTGTTCTGAGTGGTGTATGATGTAGTTCCCTGTCCCGCAAAGTCAATCGGAGGAATCGAAACGCCGACGGCGTTCGGACTTGGCCTTACGGCGGCGACTCGAAGACATAGCTCAGGTGGGGGAGTTTCGGTGAACTCGCTTCATCTTAGCCTTCACTTAATAATTTGTTTGTTTTCAACTTGCACAAGTAGGCTAATATAAAAGCTACGAACGCACATAGCTAAGGGAGTAATCCCGACCCGTCGGAATGTCTTAGAACATGGAAAATGGTTCCGCGGTCTCAATAGAAGTCGGCTCAGCGTGCTTTTAAAACGACACTCGATCCTTCGTCCCGTGGCTTGGGAGAGGGAAAAGTTGGTATTCGACACAAACGATGAGTTAGCCTAAGTCATAGGCGTCGCCCGCGTAAATGCTCGATAAAGCATTCACGTTTCCACTGCGCAAGGCTTGGCATAGCCTTGGCTTGTCCCTCGGGTTAAGTTGTAGGCTTGGGCAAGTTAGGCAAAGTTATGTCGATCGACCTAAGTCATTCCCAAGTGCCGTCTCGTTCTTTCTGTGGTTGTCAAGCCAAATAGTCCCACGATCTCAAGTGCCGTCATATAACATATGACTTGGGTGATAGCGTCGCGTAGGACGTAAGTCAGTTAAAGGCACGAGCCACGGTTGGCACGATATAAAGTTAGCCACGGTCCATGGCACTTAAGGAATACATTTTGTTCAAGTTGGAAGACTACGTAGTAGTCGTTCCCTCGAGTTCAAAGAAGTTCGAGGCGGTCCCTCGGTTGGGAGTCTCGCGTTCCTATCTACGTTAAGTATTCGAGGCGGTCCCTCGGTTGGGAGTCTCGCGTTCCTATCCACGTTAAGTTCGAGGCGGTCCCTCGGTTGGGAGTCTCGCGTTCCTATCTACGTTAAGTATTCGAGGCGGTCCCTCGGTTGGGAGTCTCGCATTCCTATCCACGTTAAGTATTCGAGGCGGTCCCTCGGTTGGGAGTCTCGCGTTCCTATCTACGTTAAGTATTCGAGACGGTCCCTCGGTTGGGAGTCTCGCGTTCCTATCTACGTTAAGAAGTTTGAGGCGGTCCCTCGGTTGGGTGTCTCGTGGTCCCGAGGCACGTTATGCCAAGTGTGATTCAGAGCACGAGTTGCTAAGTATAGTTCCGATCGTACCAACAAGTAGGCCATGCATTTACGTGAGTCTAGATGTCTCGTAGGTGCGTGGTCATTGGACACCTTGTCGATAAGGATTTCTGCCTAGACTGGTTATACGCCGGGGCACCGGGCCCAGTCATCCTAGGGGGTAGACGTTATAGCAACGCATGCTTTTATTGCGTGGGTAGTCGGAGGCTTTCCATGGGGCTAGCTACCTTGCATCGAAGGACCCGCCGCCTATTCGAGCTATGTCCGCGATGGCTTGTCATGCCAGTGGCCTTTCATATAGATATTTGGCGTGCTAAGCGGCGAATCCGCATGCACGGAGTCGGTCATAACAAAGGAAGTATAAGCACGGTATGCGTTGAATGGTGAAATGTGTGCTCGGTTGCACCCAAAGTATTATAAAGCCTACGATTCGGCTAAATGTAAAGACACGTGCTTCGGCACGAGATATGGCGTCGTACTTGAGTTCTCAACACCGGTTCCACAAGTTTGCTTAGTCGTTGCGCGTTAAATCGAGAAGGACCGTAAGGCGAGTTTGGATAAGTCAGGTTACGCTGCGAGGCACGGCCTCGATGTTTGAGGCACGGGCAAGTATTTGACACGACCTAACCATTACGTCCAAGAGTATGGTACAAAAGACAAGTATGAGTCGGTACGTTGACAATACAAGTACGAGAAAGGTCTAGAGGCAAAGTATGGGTGTAGGCCTTTAAAAATGACAGTCACGCTGAGTTGATCAGGACAGAGTCAAAAGTCACGCTCAGTTGATCAGGACAATATTTACAAATCACGCTGGGGAGACAGCTCATCATTTGTCAGAGAGTAATTATGACTGACAGCACAACAGTCGAAGAATGTCTCTTCGTATGCCACGTATGCACAGAATTCGAGAGATCACAGCCGTCTATTGCATGATTTTCAAAATCTTCTTCAGCAAGACTCAACCTTCGTCAAGTTGGCGTACCAAAAGAGCTTCTTGTCATTTAATGTGACTGACAAAAGCAATCACTGCCAGAGATTTTGTGTCAGTCGAGGCACGCTGAATCAAGACAGCTGGCAGTTCTATCCCAAGTCTGCGTGTATTTTGAGTTTTCACTCAAATCTGCGTGGATTCTGAAGTTTTCTTCCTCAAGTCTGCGTGGATTCTGAAGTTTTCTTCATCAAGTCTGCGTGGATTCTGAAGCTTCTTGCCCCAAGTTTGCGTGGATTTTGAAGCTTTCTACCCTGAGTCTGCGTAGATTTCGTCTTCATCAAGTCTGCGTGGATTCTGAAGCTTCTTGCCCCAAGTTTGCGTAGATTTTGAAGCTTTCTACCCCGAGTCTGCGTGGATTTCGTCTTCACCAAGTCTACGTGGATTCTGAAGCTTCTTGTCCCAAGTTTGCGTGGATTTTGAAGCTTTCTACCCCGAGTCTGCGTGGATTTCGTTTTCAACAAGTCTGCGTGGATTTCATCAAATTGGAGTACGTGGCAGCCATGCCACTGATCTCTCGCCTGCGTGTCCTGTAACTTGCACACGACTCATGCATGATTGCCATGTGTCCAACAGTTACAGGCCAGGTCCAGTAACTGCTCACAATGTTGCGTATGTTAAATCCTGCGTGATTTTCAACTAAGCACAGGCTGTGAAGACAGTTATCTTTTCAGTTATTATTTTTGACTCTATAAATAGAGTTCTTTTTCTCCTTCATTGGACAGATACATAGTTATCTACTATCAAAATTTTGAGAGCTTTTCTTCTTCGCATAGTCCAAGGGATAAAGTGATCGTCTTCTAGATCAGATTTCCACAGTTGTAATTTTCCCAGATACACAATAAATAAAGGAATTTATTTATGGAAAACAAATTGGCGACTCTGCTGGGGAAAACTATCTTCTCTTCTGAGTTGGCAACAACTCAATGCGATACTTCGTCAATCGGCTCGACGAAGAAGGTGATGACGATCCAATTCGATCAACTCGCCTATGAAGAAATACAACGGGCTAAGAGTGGTAAGCCCACTACAGCCTCCATCATCACTGCCAAGTCGAAGGGACACTCTGTCTATGTCCCTAAGAATCAGATGGCAGCCAATGGTAAAGTCTCTGCCACAGTGTCTGCTCCTAACACTGGCAAGAACTCTACTGCAAGCACGCACACTCTTATGCGCTCGAAGATGACAGCAATCAAAGATCACGCTAACAGTACTGGCTCCTTAGCCAAATCTATTCCAGTGTGTCTCCAAAGTTGAAAGTCACGCTGACAGTACTGGCTCCTTAGCCAAATCTGTTCCAGCGTGCAATTTCAACCTCAAAAGTCACGCTGACAGCACTGGTTCCTTAGCCAAGTCTGTTCCAGTGTGTAATTCTAAAATCAACAATCACGCTAACAATACTGGCTCCTTAGCCAAATCTGTTCCAGCGTGTATTTCCAAAGTCAAAAGTCACGCCAACAGCACTGGTTCTTTAACCAAGCCTGTTTCAGCGTGTATTTCATCTAAGAAGAATAGCTCTTTAGCTATCTCTTCTTCTTTGCCAAGTTCTACCAGAATTGGGGGTGGTCTTCCACATAAAGTCCCTTCGAAAAGAAATAACTCTTTAGTTGTTTCTTCTGCTCCTGTAGTTTTTACTTCAGGAACAGCTTTGACTGACAATTTTGTTAGTCAAAGAAAAGGAGATGGTCTTTTGACTACTCTTCCTTCTGGACATTCTATGTCTCAAAACTTGAATGAGTCTAAGAAGAAACATTCCATAATGTTTTCTTCCATGACTTCTTCGAATTGGGCACATAATTTGTCTAGAAAAGGTCTGTTACCAACTCCTAATCAAGGGGGTGGTTCAACTCTTCCTTCTCTGCAAATATCCAGATCAATGGAAGGAAAACTCCATATTTCTAAAACCAATGTGTTACCTCCAACTGATCTAAGAACAAAAATTAACACTTCTGGTGTTAAGAAACCATACATGTTTGAAACAAGGATAAGAGATCCAGATGCAGAGTATGCAAGAAACTATGTGGCTCATATTAATCATTCTCTATATAATCAAGAGCCATCAAGACCCAAGAACAGGAAATATACTCCTCAATCTTCACAAACAGATTTACGAGAATATCTTCAACAGAAGAGAAGAAGTGATTCTGTGTCAAAGGACCATGCTGAATGTGACTTCTATCCAAGAGTCATAATTCAATGCAGATGTCAATCAATGGCTCATGATCATGTTGATCATGAATGTGACTTCCAGCCAAGAGTCACAATGCAATGCAGATGTCAAACAAAACGACAATCTGTCTTCAATCGGATTCAGTGTGAACCTATGCCTGATGAAGATGAGCCTTTGTTTGCTTCTGTCAATATGACCTCTCGGGATGCTGGGGTAGAGTTGATAGTCCAGATGGAGTATATAGAAATACCAGAGCAAGAGTCCTGGCCTCTAGTCAAAGAAATTTGATCTCTGAAGATGATTCTGAATTCCTTGGAGAATCTAACTTTCCACCTCTTCCTACTGGGGGTAGTTCTCCTATAATTGACTTTGATGCACAAAGCAATGATTCAGAACAAACAACATCTACCAGTTCATCAATAATTCCTCGTACAGTCACGACTTATATGGTTGATGGGAATACTGATGAACCTTCTTCTTCTTTGACTCCTCAAGATCAAAGAATTGCTTCTTTGGAACAACAAATGAAGTCTATGGCTGATACTATGAAGTCGATGTATGAACTCATGGCAACACAGATGCAAAATCGACAGACTGTACCAGATGCCATACCAACTGACACTGATATGAGTCCAGTACAAGTTCCTCCAGCAGTACAATCCAATACTCCTGGACCAGCTCAACCAAACCCTAGTCTCTCTGGAGCTGGGGGTAGTGCTTACAATGCTGTTCCTCCTCCCAACTATCCTCTACAAGTTACAACTCCACAATCTTCTGGAGTTGTTAATGAAGAATTGAGGAATCTCAAAACTCAATTCGAGGCATTCAAACAGAAAGATGGTTTACAAAGGTTAGGCATCAAACAACCTTATCCGATAGAATGGAAGCAAGTATCGTATCCTCCTAAATACAAACCTCTCACTATCTCATTCTATGATGGAACCACTTCTCCAAGTCAGTTCATTAATCACTTTGAAGTGATGACTGATCAGCTGCAACCAAGCGACGCCCTCCTTACTCGGGTGTTTGTTGGATGTCTCAAGGGAACGGCTTATGAATGGTATAGAAGTCTCCCAGATGGGAGCATTATCTCATTTTCCGGTTTCAAACAGATGTTTCTTGAACGGTTCTATGAAGGGCTCAATGACATGACTATGTCTGCTCTTATTAGAATCAAGCAGAAAAATAATGAAACTACAGAAGAGTACATTGAACGGTTTCGAAGAGAAGCTCTGAAGATGCCTCTTGGAACTCCTGATGCTGTCACCATCGACACATGCAAATCAAACTTGTTGCCAATCATCAGCATATGGACAGGATCCACTCAATTCTAAGACTGGCCTTCTTTCATAGTTAGTGCCAAGGCCGCAGAAATTAGTGCTGAAACCTTCAAAGGTTTAGGAGTGCAGATGACTCCTAAAGAAACAGGTCAAGGTACTAACAATAAAAATAATGCTCGCAAGGGAAAAGAAACTCTTGAAGTTAATCTTCAGAGCAAAGATGCATCAACTGTTCAAACTTCTCCTACAACTCAACAACCAAGAACACCTCGCCCCAAAGAAGAATACTCTTTCGATGACGACGATGTCCTTGGTATCTTTGAATGTCTGCTGAAAGGTAATAAGATACAATTACCTGAGATCAAGAAACCTGATGAAGCTGGTAAAACAGATCATCCCAAATACTGCCCATATCACAGAATGTTGGGTCATACAATTCGTACATGTTATGTACTGAAAGGAAAGATCCAAGAAATGATTAAATCTGGAGCTATCTCTCTTACTCCAAAAGAGAAGACCGTCACCTCCAACGTCGTCTCTATGCAATTCGAAGATTTTTCTCCTCAACTTCTTGAAAGTGGGATCGTTCCTATTCCCAAGGCAACTCTTGACATAGTAAATCTTCCTCCTCCACAGTCTGAAGGATTAGTGCCAATCACTTTGGAAACTGGAGAAATCATGTGGATCCATCCTGATCTAGTGGCAGATTTTGAATCGCCTTCTCCTCAAAAGACTACTTCTCGAAAGTCCAAAAAGGCTGGAAAGATTAAGTCATGTCATATGACTTCTCTTGGATCTATTCCTGACACAGAGCCAAAAGAGAAAGAAGAAGCACTTGTTAGTGCTACTCGAACGGGGAAACCTTATCTAAAGGATTATTCCAAGAATCCTGAGGATCCTCTTGATATCCCTCCAGCTGATAAAGATGCTTCTAATGTTCCTCCTGAAGAAGAATCATCCACTGAACCTGTTCCTCCCAAGCCTACAGCTCTGGAGAAAGGCAAACAACAGGCTCGGTTTGATAAGCCAATCAAGAAGTCCTCTCCTCTTGGACTTCAGAAGCCTTATAATTTCGACATTTTAGCTCAGCTTGCTAATACTCCAGCTAGAATGTCCCTCTTTGAACTTCTACGTCTTTCCAAAGAGACTCGGGAGACATTAAGTGAAGCACTTCTACAAGCTGACTCTTGTCTTGCACAATTGAAGAAGCCAGATGCAGAACCTGCCACTTGCTTACATTGTAACAGTGTATTGAAGATTATCCCAAATATCACCTTTACACAAGACGACATGCTATTGGAGGATAATCGACATGATCGGCCTCTCTACTACACCGGTTATATCGATACAATGAAGATAGATCGTATCCTCATTGATCCAGGGTCTGCTATAAGCATAATGCCAAAGAGTCTGTTGGATGAACTAAAAATCCCTCTTCACAAGCTCTCTAAGACGGTTACTACTATCCTGGGATTCAATCAAAGCCGAAGCGAGCCTTTGGAAAAGATTCATCTGAAGCTTCAGATAGGCGATTTCAGATCCAAAGTCACTTTCGATGTGATCGAGATCGTGGGATCCTATAATCTTCTTCTGGGGAGGCCCTTTCTTCATGAAAATAATGTGGTGCCTTCTACTCTTCATCAGTGTTTTAAATACATTGATAGCAATGGAAGAGTACAAAAAGAAGTTGCTGATATAAATTCCTTCCATGGGGTTGAAGCTTATTTCAATGATTCCCGAATGTACAAAGAAGAGTATACAAGGGTTATACAAGCTATGGAGAAAGAGGATTCACAAAGTGAGACCTTAATAATTCCTGTTAAAGGTCGAACTATTCAGCAACAATCTCTCAAACTCTCTGAAGAAGGTTCTTTCATCATTCCGGTGAGTGGACGGATTTCTTCGTTACCTCAGTCGTTTGCTCAAGACACAATGATTATTCTTGTCAGTGGACGTACTGCAATTCCTGCATCTCCACATATGAAACAGGATACTCTGCTAATTCCAGTTGGAGAGCGGATTATTCTTCTATCTCAAACTTCAAGGGAGCTCACCTCTTCTGAACCATTTGTTATCGATCTTAATCGAAACAACGCTTCTTCTCGTTCTTCTTCTCCCCCTTTAGTCATTGACTTGGCTAAAATCTCTAAGGCTCAGCCTTCTCCCAATGTAAATACTGCTGCTTTTACATTTAATACAGTATGCTGATGTGTGTAATTATGTTCATAGTTATTTACATTTGTTAGATGACTTGAACGCAATAACCATAGGGATTGTACAGACTGTTCATACAGATGTATCCCTAGAACCTGTACAATCTTCATACTTTCTAGTTCCCAGCAGAAAGCCATGAGACATTCCAATATTCTTCTATAAAGGGCCCCAAAGTCCTTCTGATTTAGAAGATGAAGACAAAAATGATGATACTGGAAGATTACAACTACGTCGTTATAGTCAGCAATCTAAAGACATCATCAAAAATATGGGCTATGACTTCAGGACTGGCCTCAATAGTGGAAAGGGAAGAAAAATGCATGTTCGTATTCCTCCTTTGAAATATGGAAGGACGAAATGCGGACTGGGCTATATAGCCCCTACTCCTTTTATCAATATTATCCATGAAGATCCCGAGTCTGACGAAGATAAGAGATCTGATTCTTCTAGTACCACTTCTTGGAATTCTGATACGAGTATCGGTGACTTCTACTGCAACCTTCTGTCTTCCAACATGGTTTCTATTGACCATTCTGAAGAAAGTGATGAAGACGAAGAAGAGTTTGAAATCTCACCTGAATCGGAACAATGGGCCCAAAGATTATATAATCAATGGGAGTTCCGTTTCGAGCAAAAAGAACCTCCGACTGAAGACAAACTTGTTCAAATAGATGTTGGTGAAGAGGGATCTCCTAAACCAATATTCATTAGTGAAAGTCTTTCTGAACCTGATAAGCAAGACATGATCAAACTCATTCGTGACTACATCGATGTCTTCGCTTGGAGTTATGAAGATATGCCAGGACTTGATCCACAAATTGTAACTCACAAGCTCAATATCTTGCCGAATGCTAAACCGGTCAAACAACAACAGGGACGATTTCGTCCAGACATTATGGATGCAATTGAAGTTGAAGTCAATAAACTCATAACCTCCGGGTTTATTAGAGAGGAACAACATCCCGATTGGGTGGCTAACATAGTTCCTGTCCTTAAAAAGACTGGCAAGGTCAGAGTATGCATAGACTTCCGCAATCTCAATGCGGCATACCCTAAAGACGAATTCCCTCTACCAATCACTGATGTCATGATTGATAATACCTGTGGATTTGAATGGATGTCATTCATGGACGGGTATTCTGGATACAATCAGATTAAAATGTTTCCAGATGACGAGAAGCACACTTCTTTCAGAACGTCGATCGGTACATACTGTTATACAGTTATGCCATTCGGTCTCAAGAATGCAGGAGCAACTTATCAACGAGCTATGAGCACTATATTCCGTGAACATTTACGGAAAACAGTCGAATGCTATGTTGATGATATTGCAGTCAAAAGTCGACAAAAGGAGGATCATATCCAAGATTTGAAGACTATATTTGATCTAATGCGTAAGCATCAATTAAACATGAAACCTACTAAGTCCTTCTTAGGCGTCTCTAGTAGTAAATTTCTCGGCTTCGTCATTACCTCTAAAGGTATACACATGGATCCCGAGAAGATCAAAGCCATCCAAGAGATGCGTCCTCCACGCACCTTAAAAGAGCTACGAGGATTTCAAGGAAGGATCGCTTATATCAGGAGATTCATCTCTAATTTATCAGGACGCTGCAGACCATTCAACAAACTTATGAAGAAAGGTGTTTCTTTTGTCTGGAATGATGAATGTCAGAAAGCATTCGATGATATAAAATAATATCTGATGAGCCCTCCAGTATTGGTACCTCCCGTTTCAGGAATTCCATTTCTCCTATATACTCGAGCAATGAGTCATTCATTGGGTGCATTACTCGCTCAAAAGAATCAAAATGGTCATGAACAAGCCATCTACTATCTCAGTCGTACTATGACCGGGGCTGAACCTCGATATTCACCGGTCGAAAAAGAATGTCTAGCCTTGATGTTCGCTGTTCAAAAGACACGACATTATATCATTGGCCAGACTATTCATGTCATCTCTAGGATCAATCCTATACGGATCATGATGAAAAAACCCAGTGTTTTGAATTCTCGATTAGCTAACTGGAGAATCCTACTTGCTCAGTATGACATGCATTATATTCCTCAGAAGTCAGTCAAAGGACAAGCTTTAGCTGATTTTCTGGCTGCTCATTCAATTCCAGAAGATTCAAAACTCTATGACGAAATTCCAGATGAAGTCCTAGATTCAAACCAAATTGCTGAAGAAGATCCTACTTGGCGTCTATTCTTTGATGGAGCTTCAAGGATAAGTCCTAATGGTGATATTGTCGCTGGAGTTGGAATCGTTCTTGTATCGCTAGAAGGTCTTGCTATCCAAAGAGCTTATTCTCTCGATCAGCCGTGTTCAAACAATGTAGCTGAGTACAATGCATTACTCATTGGTCTTCAACTTGCTAAACATCTAAATATTCAACATTTGGAGGCGTACGGAGACTCTAAACTCATTGTCAATCAGATAAGGGGTACTTATGAAGTCCGCCATCAAGATCTGGTTCTTTATCATAGATCAGCTATAATTATGGCTTCTTCGTTTGAAGAATTCTTCATTGAACATGTTAGACGAGCATGTAACACAGAAGCTGATGCTCTAGCTAATCTTGCAGCGGTGTTGGCTATCCCAATTAGACGACAACAAATGATTATTGTTCGCAATCGAGAATTATTTCATCTTAAAAATAACCTGACCCTGGGACTTCCAGTTGACATTGAAGAATTAACATCTCATGACGTCAACACAACAAGAGGATTTAGATTTAGTCATAAATCTTTATCATCTTTATCTGATTCCAGCATGGAATTCATCTTCAGTCATTCGGCCGAGAATCAAAATACGGATACGGATTGGAGACTTCCTTTCTTAGATTTTGTATTGTATGATATTCTTCCGGATGATCCGAGTGAAGCAGCATCTATCAGACGACGATTATTCTGATTCTATTATAATCATACAACAAAGACCTTATATCGTCGAGCCTATGATGGTTTATTTCTCCGATGTGTTGCCGGTGACGAGGCTCAACAAATTATTCGTGAAGCACATGATGGAATTTGTGGAGCACATCAGCCTGGACCAAAACTTCAAGACCGTATTCGACGTATGGGTTATTATTGGCCTACTATGGTATCAGACGCCATCGAATATGCAAAGAAGTGTAAAGCTTGTCAAATCCATGCGAATTTTATTCATCAACCTTCGAAATTTCTACATCCGACGGCAGCATCATGGCCCTTCGAAGCGTGGGGCATGGACATTATTGGTCCGATCAATCCGCCGTCATCCAAGGGTCATCGGTTTATTCTTGTAATAACCGATTACTTCTCCAAATGGGCCGAAGCCATTCCTTTGTCTGAAGTTAAGACGTCCAATGTCATTTGCTTTATTAAGCACCACGTCATCTATAGATTTGGTGTTCCTCGATGCATTATTCATGATAACGGACCACAGTTCGTCAGTCAGAAGTTTACTCGATTCTGTGACGATCACCGGATCAACAATGTGGCTTCTACCGCATATAATCCGGCAGCTAACGGATTAGCAGAAGCTTTCAACAAGACCATCATCAAACTCCTAAAGAAGTTTGTCTCTACTAACAAACGTAATTGGAGTGAAAAGCACGGTGAATGTTTGTGGGCTTATCGCACTACAGTTCGTAATGCTACTAAATGTACACCCTTCTCTCTGGTGTATGGTTGCGAAGCTGTTCTTCCATTAGATATTCAAATTCCTTCTTTAAGGATAGCAATCGCTAATGAACTCACTGCAGAAAATAATGATCGTCTTCGACTTCAAGAATTAGAAGCTCTGGATGAAAAGCGATTATCTGCTCAACAGAATATTGAATTCTATCAAGCTAGAATTTCAAGAGCTTTTAATAAGAAAGTCAGAATTCGGGCGTATCAAAAAGGAGAACTTGTTCTAACAGTCAGACGTCCTATGACTATGACTCATATGAGCAAGGGCAAATTTGACGCAAAGTGAGAAGGACCGTATATTGTGAGCAAAGTTTTCTCAAATGGAGCTTATCAACTCTCAGAATTGGATGGTCGAAAAGTTTTGATGCCTATTAATGGCAAATTCCTTAAAAAGTACTGTGTATAAATGTAAATGCTTGTAATCATCAGACAGTTTCATGTTTAGAAATAAAATTTTTATTTTATTTTTATCATGAATGATGATACATGATATTAAAGAAGATCACTATCATCCTTTTCTACATTTGGATGTGGGCCACTGCCGTCCTTCTCGAAGACGTGATCAGCAAAAGAGTCGAGAACCTCCTTGCTAGAACCCACGAGAAACTTGCAAACGGCCATCCTCATGGCTTCTTCTTCTTCTTCTTCAGTCTTTCCTGGTTCGAGCAGGAAATCCAGAATGTCCCTTGGTGGCTTAGGTGCAGACGAACCTTCGCCTGCTTCCGTCTTCTTCGATTGAACTGGATCAGCAGGGTGTTCTTCAGTGCCTTTCTGAACTTTTGAGGCTCATTCTTCAAGACAGGTACTGATGGCCTTACAAAAGATAAAACACAAAGAGTGCAACAAAAGCACAAAAGACACGCTCTATTTTCCAGAGCGACTGAGCTTAATGCCTAGTTCTTCTACACTTTTGACCCCCATGCGGTGTAACAGAGCCTTCAACATTTCACGCTGCTCTATGAGGCTGCGCCCATCAGAAGAGAACGAGCCATCTAAGCCAAAATAGCTCAAGAAATTCTTGGCTAGTTGCAAGGGATCATCTTTGAGTTCGAAGACAAGGGGCTCTGGCTCTTCACCCCCAAAAGTGGGGTCACCATGGGAACAAAAGCCCAATTTGCGTGCTTCTTCCTCAGCTTTCTCTTTTGGTGTCATGTTGACGTAAAATGAAGATTAAATGAATCCTCTCCCTGTTTATATAACAGAGCTCGCCGGCGGTTCATATTCCACCATAAACTGGATGTAATCAGTCTCGAAAAATGAAGAGTCATCATGACATTTAATAAGTTCATTTGGATATTCTCAAAGAACTTCGAAGTCTTTCCGACTTCCGAAAAATTTGAAGTCATCTTAGCGTGACTGATTTCATTTTATCATCTTATTTTCAAAGTATTTCGAAAATTTTGAAGTCTTTTCAATTTTTCGAAAACTTTGAAGGGGGTCTTGTAGGCCTTTAAAAATGACAGTCACGCTGAGTTGATCAGGACAGAGTCAAAAGTCACGCTCAGTTGATCAGGACAATATTTACAAATCACGCTGGGGAGATAGCTCATCATTTGTCAGAGAGTAATTATGACTGACAGCACAATAGTCGAAGAATGTCTCTTCGTATGCCACGTATGCACAGAATTCGAGAGATCACAGCCGTCTATTGCGTGATTTTCGAAATCTTCTTCAGCAAGACTCAACCTTCGTCAAGTTGGCGTACCAAAAGAGCTTCTTGTCATTTAATTTGACTGACAAAAGCAATCACTGCCAGAGATTTTATGTCAGTCGAGGCACGCTGAATCAAGACAGCTGGCAGTTCTATCCCAAGTCTGCGTGTATTTTGAGTTTTCACTCAAATCTGCGTGGATTCTGAAGTTTTCTTCCTCAAATCTGCGTGGATTCTGAAGTTTTTTTCATCAAGTCTGCGTGGATTCTGAAGCTTCTTGTCCCAAGTTTGCATGGATTTTGAAGCTTTCTACCCCGAGTCTGCGTGGATTTCGTCTTCATCAAGTCTGCGTGGATTCTGAAGCTTTTTGCCCCAAGTTTGCGTAGATTTTGAAGCTTTCTACCCCGAGTCTGCGTGGATTTCGTCTTCACCAAGTCTGCGTGGATTCTGAAGCTTCTTGCCCCAAGTTTGCGTGGATTTTGAAGCTTTCTACCCCGAGTCTGCGTGGATTTCGTTTTCAACAAGTCTGCGTGGATTTCATCAAATTGGAGTACGTGGCAGCCATGCCACTGATCTCTCGCCTGCGTGTCCTGTAACTTGCACACGACTCATGCATGATTGCCATGTGTCCAACAGTTACAGGCCACGTCCAGTAACTGCTCACAACCTTGCGTATGTTAAATCCTGCGTGATTTTCAACAAAGCACAGGCTGTGAAGACAGTTATCTTTTCAGTTATTATTTTTGACTCTATAAATAGAGTTCTTTTTCTCTTTCATTGGACAGATACATAGTTATCTACTGTCAAAATTTTGAGAGCTTTTCTTCTTCGCATAGTCCAAGGGATAAAGTGATCGTCTTCTAGATCAGATTCCCACAGTTGTAATTTTCCCAGATACACAATAAATAAAAAATTTTATTTATGGAAAACAATGGGTACGTTATTAGTGCAAGGCACGGAGATGGTCTAAAGATACTAAATAGGCCGAGCATCGGTCCTAAAATCGATCCTAAGGCAAGACTAGAAAGACAATCGTAAAGGGGATTGTATTGCACAAAGTAAAATAAACGTGTCGGTTTTGTATGGGTGGGCGAGGAGCTCACTCCACCAGTACAGTGGTACTGACACCCACACAGTTTCCATGTGCAGGCACAGGTAGAAGCTCGTGGCGGGGAGCTCGCTTGGATGCGTCGAGACACGGAGTTCCTTGGCGATTCGAAGCGTGCAGCCGCATGGATTCGTAGACTTATACGGGACATAATGTATGGACATCGCCTTCCGAAGCTTCCGCTGGATCGACAAATATGTATCGAGAGATGAGAGAGAGCTGAGCGATTTGTAATGTGAGACGAGTGTATTTGAGTGATTGTAATCTTGGCCTTGTGCCCCCAATATAACCGTTGTTTCAATATCAATAAAAGAACTTCTTGAATAACTTGTGTTTGTTCTAAATTTCTGCTGCGTGTTCAATGTCTCTGCTTGGGACTTCTGTGCGACGACCCCGTCGTAGCCGCTGTAATCGGCCGTTATGGAACCCGCCTTGCACGAGCGCATTCTAGGCTCGTGCAGCATCACGCCTTAGCGAGGACGATCGCTCCTACGGGAGCGGGGCGTGACACACATGAATTGTTTGACTAACTTGGTTTACTTTGGACAGGGAAGGCCGGATGGTAAGTATGAGTAAGTCGTGCATGTATTTCCATGCGACACTTGAAATTGGCAACACGAGATAGGCTATGAAATATGCCACGAAATTGATCCTAAGACAAGATTAGAAAGACAATGAATGATAGAGATGCACAAAAGTAAATAGAACGTGTTTGGTAATGATAGCATTGTGGGCGAGCTAGCCTCCCCACCAGTGCATAACAATGTACTGATAACGCCACAGTCTGCTTGCAGGAAGCAGGAAACGCCGGCTGGTACGGAGCTTTTCCTCGAACGTGCTAAGGCACGGAGCTATCTCTGGAGCCTTGGAGCGTTGCAAGGAGCTGGAGCACCATATACCGGACTTAATATATCGAAACATCGCTATGAATCATTCCATGTTGTAAGCCACTTGGCATGCCTTTTATGTTTCAGGGAGAGAGAGCTTGAGCGACTTGTAAACTCGGCCTAGCGCCGCTTGTAAACTTCTTGGAAATCAATAAAGAGTTTAAATTCACTTCAACTTACGTTCATTTACTTTTCGCTGTAAAATGGGAACACTCTGTGCGACTCTGTGGCCTAGCTCAAATCGACCATTTTTGGACATAGCCTTGCACGGGCGCAACTTAGGCCCGTGTGACATCACGCCTTAGCGAGGACGATCGCTCCTACGGGAGCGGGGCGTGACATGGTCTGCAGCCCACTAGCATATATGTCCGATAAGACTCTAATAAAGTAACAAGAGTCTAAACTGAATCAGAAAACAGGATATCTCATGATAAAGTATGAAAGCACGAGCTGATAATAAATGTAATATGATACCTGAATTCCGCAAGCGTGTCATCCCATCCGTCATCCAGTACTAATAGCTATCTTCATTCACTCACTAAACCTGAAGAGATCATCAGGTCCTCAGGGGACATAGCAAGATACATAAAAACATGCCTATCTAGCAGTTTATCATGCAATAAAGAAAATACAGAAAATAAACGGGAAAAAATCAATCAGCACGAAAATACGACTATACACGACTGGAAGAACCATTACGCCTAAACGAACTGCTGGAGAAGAACAAGAGAACACGATATCACGATGTCAATGGATAACCAATCGAATACTCAAACCCTCGCCCCTAGTGTGGACTCGCAGGTTTGAACAACTACTAGCCCTCGCCCGTAGTGTGGACTCACAAGCTAGCATCACCCTCGTCCCTAGTGTGGACTCGCAGTTGTGAACCATATACTACTAACCCTCGTCCCTAGTATGGACTCGCAGGCTAGCATCTCCCTCGTCCCTAGTGTGGACTCGCAGGTGTGAACCATATACTACTAACCCTCATCCCTAGTGTGGACTCGCAGGCTAGCATCACCCTCGTCCCTAGTGTGGACTCGCAGGAGTGGACAGATAACTACTAACCCTCGCCCCTAATGTGGACTCGCAGGTTAGCTTAACTACTAACCCTCGCCCCTGGTATGGACTCGCAGGTTAGCTTAACTACTAACCCTCGCCCCTGGTGTGGACTCGCAGGTTAGCTTCAAGAATTTCAAGGTACAGCAGTTCCGTTAGGACTTATTCATCCTATGACACGATGCGACTCAATCCAAGTACAAGTGATGACACGACACGACCCAATCATGATACACGAGAAAACCAATCCAATATGAACCACAAAATTTACTATGAACAAGAGCTATATATACGTATATCCAATATGAACTACAACGCTAACTATAAACAAGGCTATATATATACTAGCAGGCATGTTATACTAATCACATATAAATAATCAACTAATAAAAGTGTATAATAATATAAATATGCATGTAAATAAACTGTAGAGGGAGGCAAGATATCTTGTCTGGTAGTTGCACGCAGATCTAACAATTACATAGTCAACTGGTAAGCCATACAGTCCAGGTCATCACAACTGTCTTCGAAAGCTGAAATAGACAATGCCAACAGTCTCAAAATAGTCAAATTAGCTAGGATTGCTTGTCCTTAAGTCCAATTCTGGACACAGGGACAAAACGGTAATTTTGGGCAAAATAATGTCCGCCGTTAGACCCGCTTTGTACCGAAAAACGTGCCAGAGTCAATGGTCTCTAAAGTTGTCAAACTATATGTCTACAGATTCAGTTTGAGGATACGAACCCAACGGTATGTCCAATTTTGGTTTCCGGTGGGCCGTGCACAAAATCACCCGTTGAGTCGGACCATGGGGCCCGCGAAACGGTGATCCGATCAACTGTCTCAGAATTGGACCAAACTTGGCATGCAGGACCAGAAAAATGATACGGTCCTGTTGGCACAAGTTTTGTCTCGATCTGACGAACGTGCACGAAGTAATTGAAAATTTTGCACAGAGGTCGATACGGTAAATTTTGACGGATACGGATCAAATTGGTCGCGCACACGCGACCAATTTGAATTTCGTCAAAGCCCACAAGACCACGAAGCCGTTACGCACTTTTCGATGCTTTCGGTTCGGAACGCACGTCGTATCGAAGGGTTTTCTAGTTTTTTAAAAAATATTTTTCACAGTTTTTTCTAATTTTCATCCTGATTTAACTTACCGTATAAACCACTAGAATTAAAACTAATAATTGATTTTTAATCCCTATTAGGTTGTCTACAATACTGTTCAGATAGATATTTGAAACTGTTCATGGATCGGCAAAGAATTGCCTTCCAAAACCGACGTTGGGACTGGGTTTTGCCCTGTTTGCAAACATGTTTTTCGTCGACTTTGAGTCGACTTATCGGCCGACCTAAAGCATTTAAATTCGATCTACTTGAAGGGAAATAATATTGTATAAGTTGGGGATCTACCCGAGAAAGCGGCTCGCAAAACGATCGAGCGATCGTTGTGAATCGTCGTTGTGAAGTCGCTTCCACCATTGCCACGAACTGCTATTGTTGGCGCTGTTCTGTCACGCGCGTGCGGTTCCTCCGCCGACTCCGGCCGTGCACGGTGGCGCTGCAGTGGCCAAGGTGCGCGCGGAAGGTAGCAGGTGGCGGCGCTGGAGGGTCATTAGGGTTTCGATTTTTTTGAAGCTCCCGATCTCTCTCTGTCGATCTATATAAGCAACCGAGAGGGGGTCGGGTTCAGGCTCTGTTCTGCTAATGTGGGGGACTTTGGAGTGGGTCGGTTCTGGGGTTGCATGCATGGCAGGTGGCATGGCCCGACTGGGCTTGGGCCTTGGGGCTGGGGTGTTAGCTTATTTGGTTTTTCTTTTACTTCTATTATTACACATATATATTACACACACACACACACACACACACACACACACACACACACATACATATATATATATATATATATATATATATATATATATATATATATATATATATATATATATATATATATATATATGCCTAATCTTTCATATACCATAAATACACTTCTACATATATATATATATATATATATATATATATATATATAACCTAGATAATTTCCATAAAAATCCAACATATTTGTTAAAGAGAATTATTTACTATATTATTAAATAAAATATTATTTCTAATAACAAGCACATATAATATGTTATATATATATATATATATATATATATATATATATATATATATATATATATATATATATATATAACAATTGTTCCTAGAATTGTCTCCAAAATTACCAAGTAAAGTACCAACACAATATATGTCTACTCTGACGCCTTTGGTCACAATGCCCGACTACATTGACTGACCTGGGTTTGAGTCAGGTCCGGGCAAGTTTAGCAGTATCGGGTTCCCTGAAAGTCGTAACATTAATAAATAACTAATTAAATCATTTATAGAGATTAACTCGCAACTTGGCCGGGTTTTCCTAGTTAGGACATCACTATGGCTCGGCCTTCCCTGACATGGCTAATACACTAGTCAAAGCACGCCACTGCACCATCCGTGCCATGATTCCTAGTCGTCTTGTACTTCAAAACTCTACCATTGCTAAAGTCATCTACCGTAATAATTAACTAAATAATAATTTATAAAATTCTAAAATCACTATTTAAATCAATAAATAAAAAAAATATTTAAAAAAAATTCTCCGGGAACGGAAGCTACACTCCCGGCCATTGCTGCTGGTGGCGACAGAGAGAAAAGGAGGTGGCGATGGTGGTGGGTAGTGGTGGCGGTGGTGAGGAGAGAGGAGGAGGTGGCGGTGGTGGTGGGGTGTCACGTCCCGCTCCCGTAGGAGCGATCGTCCTCGCTAAGGCGTGATGCCGCACGGGCCTAGTATCACGCCCCGCTCCCGTAGAAGCGATCGTCCTCGCTAAGGCGTGATGCGACATGGGCCTAGGTTGCGCCCGTACAAGGCCAAGTCCAAAAACGGCCAATTTGATCTAGGCCACAGAGTCGCACAGAGTGTCCCCATTTATAGCGAAAAGTAAATGAACACAAATTGAAAGCGAATTCAACTCTTTATTGATATTCAAGAAGTTTACAAGCGGCGCTAGGCCGATATTACAAATCGCTCAAGCTCTCTCTCCCTGAAACATAAAAGGCGTACCAAGTGGCTTACAAGATGGAATAATTCATGGCGATGTTCCGATACATCATGTCCTGTATATGGTGCTTTAGCTTCTTGCAACGTTCCAAGGTCCCAGAGTTGGCTCCGCGACTTAGCACGTTCGATGGAAGCTCCGCAGCCGCCGACGTCTCCTGCATCCTGCATGCAGACTGTGGGGTTATCAGTATATTGTTATGCACTGGTGGGGAGGCTAGCTCGCCCACAATGCTATCATTACCAAACACATTCTATTTACTTTTATGCATCTCTATCATTCATTGTATTTCTAATCTTGCCTTATGATCAATTTCATGGCATATGTCATAACCTTTCCCGTGTTGCCAAATTCAAGTGTCGTATGGAAATATATGCACGACTTACCCATACTTACCGTTCGGCCTTTCCTGTCCAAAGTAAACCAAGTTAGTCAACAATTCATATGGAACAACATAATGTGATTCTTGGAACATTCAATATCAAGGGCGTGTCCCTGCCTCAGTTACTAGTGCGTCGTAGGCGTATTCTCTAACTCATTGTACGAAGTATTCATTATCATTTGGTGCGATACATTTCAAGCTTATTCAGAAGGTGCTTTGTTCAGATTAACTTAGACTACTTTGATTTCAATGCAAGGACTTGCACGTGGATCACCACCAGTAAAGCCCACTTAATCTACATATATCGGTCGCTGGCATCACAAGCTATTTTGGACATGTCTTCCCCTGTGGTAATTTCTCACCTATCATGGCGTGCGGCTTGGTACACCCTGATAGTCTTTTGAAATACCCGGCCTTACGTCCCCTGGTGGCCAAGCCCGCACTCAGGCCTGTACGTAAGCCAAACTTTGATTTCCGTCCGGACCGGCAAGTCCTTCACACTTTGATCATGCCGCGGAAATTCCTTTTTCTTCACGGCCACGGCATCGCCACCCCTCGCCCGTGCCGTTTGTCCACGACCATTTCGTATTAACTTTTCTTTTTAACTTAACGGCTGTCTCTGAGCCGTAGGCTAACCCTTAGCCTTAATACGTTATCGACCAGGTTGGCGTCCGTGCAGCGCGGGTAGCGAGCCCCGTTGCACGTGCCCGTCATACCTGTCGCTAACCATTTCTATCCTTCTTATCCTTTATTCATTCTTTCTTTCACTTGTTCATTCATTCGTTGATTCATTCATTCACTTATTCGTTTACTCTTTCATTCATACATTACGCAACTCCTTGTGCGGGAGTCGCCTTGGCGACCCATCGGTCCCATAGCCTTTCAATGTTGCTAAACTCTACTCGGAACGACTATGTTGATAGTCTTCTCGTTTCATTGTTGTAAACCATTCATTGTTTCATTGTTGAACGCAAAAAGGGACTTGAACGTAAGCTTATGCCTTAGCACGAGCGTGGAGCGCGGTGCGAGAGTTCTCGTATTTTTCATGTTCCTTTCCATATTCTATGCAAGCATACAAGATGGGATTAATCCCTTAGCTAGGTGCGTTGGGTCATTTATTAGCATGCGCGGTGTTATCGCCTAGCGATTTTAGTGATAGTGTCCGTATTGTTATGTGTCTAGGCTAAGCAAAGACGGGTTCATCGGAGCCACCCACCTTAGCGATGTTCGCATCGGCCGAGCGATACTCCGAGCGTGCCTTTGAAAGTCTAAGTTTGGATTCATCTTGACGGGCCAATATAAGCCTTGCATCGATTCTTCATCAGGTCGATGCCAACTCTTTGGGTCGACGGCTCGTTCGAGTCGTTGCACTTGTCGTTGGAATCGGCGTTCCGCTAGGGCGGAGCGGGTCATTACATAATACACCACTCAAAATAAGTCTCGTCCTTGAGACTTCTTGAGTGCAGGTCATCCTACCGTTTCCTAACTCATATCGTGTGCGCATCGTAGACAATTTCTTATCGACTGACTTTATCGCTCGATGGCATCGAACCATGCTCGATACCCTCCAAGTTCCGTGTCGCATACGTTTGGTCAATTTTTATTGAATCACTTTTCATTCATTTTAGAGTTGATGGTACTTATTCAATTGTCGCATTTCTTCGACTTGTTTGCTATTTCGACGTATCATGGGACTGAAACGGTCGTACGAGGTGCGTTGTATTTTTATCAAACTCGAGAGTCGTAGGCTGAGGCAAACTCACTCATTCCTTCATGCGCATCTCAACACCCACTTGCAGCTGCATTCGAGTTCATCACATTGCTGAGTTTGGATCGTGCACATATTCAAGGCGTCCTCCGAGTACATACATTTCAACTAAGCTTAGCGATTAGCGAAGTCGGACAAGCTACTCGTGATAGTTTCGATTTGCTGATCATTTTTGCTAACTTCGATTTAAAACCGAGTACGCGTGCATCTCGCCATCGTTTATCTCGGTCCTCGAGATGATCCGGTTCGCTTCTCAAGCGTTCTTGTCTATGAAATCAATACGATTTTTTCTTAGTGGAGCCGACCAAGTCTAAGTAATTCCCATCCGATTCGAGACCAAATATTATACTGTCATCGAGTACGTCTTCCAATCAATGATTCAATTCGTTATTCCAACTTTACTACGCATCATTCATTTCTATCATTCGCTTTGTTTGGGGCCATTCTCATCGTCGTTCACGCACACTCCCTGTTCTCCGTCCTACTCTAAGTCTTGCTGCCCCAAGTCTATCGTCTGTCCGGACGATACTGTAAACCACACAGGTTCAATCACTCGGCATAGGGTCGTCCGCCTATCCGCTAGGTCAGCTCACCAGGTCATAGTTACAAGTCATGTCCACGGTTCATCGTGCAAGGTCGTTGCACGGCGCTCGCCCCAAATCCTATGGTCAAACCATTTGTTCGTTTGTACGGGAGTTTCTACCCAAGCTCGCGTCACTCAAATTTCTAAACATCGAGCACGATCACCTATTCGTATTTATGCATTCGTTGTGCGTATTCGAATCCATTCAAGTCACCAACTCTAACCAATTCGTGTATTCGATCACGAGGTCGTCTAGTTTTGACAATATATTGCGTCCCAATCTCACGCGAGTCCGATTATCCACGGTGGTTCATGAATCACCATGCAACACTCCCGCGGAATAATCATTCTCATCGGGGGGTAACTCTTGCTTGCGTCTAGACTAATTCGTTCTCGATACGCGGATTGGACCTACGCTATCCTCAAATTCAACCGTCACGCACGCTAAGTCATTCTTGAGTCCACCTTCGCGTCAAACCACAAGTCGAAGCAATCAGATTGTTACGCCATCCAAGTTCAATCACTCCTGCCGTACGAATCACCATATCAGCGCTCACACGGAGTGATCGTCCTAATCCGGTACGACGCATGTGCGAGGCTGGAGTTGCGCTCGCATATGACAAGAACGTCAACGTTGTGGCTGTCAACAAAGCAAATCCAAGCATTCTTATTTTCATCCAAGCCATATCAATTCGATAGTCTGACCGTCATGCGTTCAACTAGAAAATCCTCGAGCCAAGTCTATCTTTTCCTCGACACATTTTTAACATCCCAAGTATAGCATCCAACGGAACAATGACATTTGCACGACCGTCATTCGCCGAGTCAGAGTACCCCCGAGTTATCACATATCGATCTTTGATACGCCTCAATACCATCGATGATATACGTAACCTGACGATCTTCCTTTGTAACCGATTTCGAGTCGTGCGTTGATGCTGTTGTCCGAGTTGGATATTCCACAATTTCCTCGATATTCAAGATCAAGTTTGATCGCTATTCCTTAAGCTAGTTTTCAAGATCGTTATCCAAACTCAAGTCACAATTTATTTGAATCAATCCGAAATCGTACGCGCGATCCTCTAAGTTTCCTCGATCAAGACCATTCCTTTTTATTCATCATTCCGAGTTGTTTTCTAACTTGCGTTGCCCATTCACAAGTTGTCCGAACGACAACTCGTTCGGGACACATGAAGTCACGATCAACTAAGCATGACGCGTACTAAGGCTTTGCGCAATTGCATCATTTTCTCTGACATACTCGTTCTATTCGTATATCCTTTAGTCTCGCTCGAATAACTTCTAAGACGTCCATACACCACTCAGGGTTCGAGCCACTTGACTAGTCGTCGACACTTATTCTTATTCTTTCTCGAAGCTATCACATACACCACTCGGGTTCAAGTCATTCTATAAATCCTCAATCACATTCGCATCACGCGCTAAGACATCCTTCAGATTCGTTCGACGAATCTCTAACGTAATCGCTCACGTCGCCTCGACGTACTAAGTCGTTCACACTAATCCTCAAAATCCAATAAATCTTCCGTGCACGCCTAAGCGTTAGTTTGATAGCGTTCCTATCGATATACACTCTAAGTGTATCTTCGTTCCCGACCGAGCGGTACTTGTTATCGCTCGCAACTCGATTGCACCAGAAGTTGAGGTGCGCGACACGCGGACTAAGTTGTGCCGCATAACCATCCCGTGCGGGCTATATTCAAGTTTGCACGCTCACTTGCTAATGTCGACGTAGGACTATTTGGGCATGCACGCGACTTGCTAACTTAGCATGTGTTTTCTATCGAGTCATGTTTAACATCGTTCGGCACAAAGGCCTTCGCCTATCGATCCCATTCAACCGAGTACTTGTACGAGCTTTTGAAAATATTAGACTTATTTATGGAACATCTCAAGGCACAACGAGAGAGCGCGTACTTTTCTTTTGTTTCCAACCGAGCTTTCAAAATTGAGAAAATCGAAATGAAGTCCAAGGACGTGAAGCCGTGCTCTGATACCAATCTGTCACACCCCGCTCCCGTAGGAGCGATCGTCCTCGCTAAGGCGTGATGCCGCACGGGCCTAGGTTGCGCCCGTGCAAGGCCAAGTCCAGAAACGGCCGATTTGAGCTAGGCCACAGAGTCGCACAGAGTGTCCCCATTTGCAGCAGAAAGTAAATGAACACAAATTGAAAGTGAATTCAACTCTTTATTGATATTCAAGAAGTTTACAAGCGGCGCTAGGCCGATATTACAAATCGCTCAAGCTCTTTCTCCCTGAAACATAAAAGGCGTACCAAGTGGCTTATAAGATGGAATGATTCATAGCGATATTCCGATACATCATGTCCTATATAGGGTGCTTCAGCTTCTTGCAACGTTCCAAGGCCCCAGAGTTGGCTTCGCGACTTAGCACGTTCGATGGAAGCTCCGCACCCGCCGACGTCTCCTGCATCCTGCATGTAGACTGTGGGGTTATCAGTACATTGTTATGCACTGGTGGGGAGGCTAGCTCGCCCACAATGCTATCATTACCAAACACGTTCTATTTATTTTTGTGCATCTCTATCATTCATTGTCTTTCTGATCTTGCCTTAGGATCAATTTCATGGCATATGTAATAACCTATCCCGTGTTGCCAAATTCAAGTATCGCATGGAAATATATGCACGACTTACCCATACTTACCGTCCGGTCTTCCCTGTCCAAAGTAAACCAAGTTAGTCAACAATTCATATGGAACAACATAATGTGATTCTTGGAACATTCAATATCAAGGGCGTGTCCATGCCTCAGTTACTAGCGCATCGTAGGCGTATTCTCTAACTCATTGTACGAAGTATTCATTATCATTTGGTGTGATACATTTCAAGCTTATTCAGAAGGTGCTTTGTTCAGATTAACTTAGACTACTTTGATTTCAATGCAAGGACTTGCACGTGGATCGCCACCAGCAAAGCCCACTTAATCTACATGCATCGATCGCTGGCATCACAAGCCATTTTGGACATGTCTTCCCTGTGGTAATTTCTCACCTATCATGGCGTGCGGCTTGGTACACCCTGATAGTCTTTTGAAATACCCGACCTTACGTTCTCTGGTGGCCAAGCCCGCACTCAGGCCTGTACGTAAGCCAAACTTTGATTTCCGTCCGGACCGGCAAGTCCTTCACACTTTGATCATGCCGCAGAAATCCCTTTTTCTTCACGGCCACGGCATCGCCACCCCTCGCCCGTGCCGTTTGTCCACGACCATTTCGTATTAACTTGTCTTTTTAACTTAACGGCTGTCTCTGAGCCGTAGGCTAACCCTTAGCCTTAATGCGTTATCGACCAGGTTGGCGTCCGTGCAGCGCGGGTAGCGAGCCCCGTTGTACGTGCCCGTCATACCTGTCGCTAACCATTTCTATCCTTCTTATCCTTTATTCATTCTTTCTTTCACTTGTTCATTCATTCGTTGATTCATTCATTCACTTATTCGTTTACTCTTTCATTCATACATTACGCAACTCCTTGTGCGGGAGTCGCCTTGGCGACCCATCGGTCCCATAGCCTTTCAATGTTGCTAAACTCTACTCGGAACGAATATGTTGATAGTCTTCTCGTTTCATTGTTGTAAACCATTCATTGTTTCATTGTTGAACGTAAAAAGGGACTTGAACGTAAGCTTGTGCCTTAGCACGAGCGTGGAGCGCGGTGCGAGAGTTCTCGTATTTTTCATGTTCCTTTCCATATTCTATGCAAGCATACAAGATGGGATTAATCCCTTAGCTAGGTGCGTTGGGTCATTTATTAGCATGCACGGTGTTATCGCCTAGCGATTTCAGTGATAGTGTTCGTATTGTTATGTGTCTAGGCTAAGCAAAGACGGATTCATCGGAGCCACCCACCTTAGCGATGTTCGCATCGGCCGAGCGATACTCCGAGCGCGCCTTTGAAAGTCTAAGTCTGGATTCATTTTGACGGGCCAATGTAAGCCTTGCATCGATTCTTCATCAGGTCGATGCCAACTCTTTGGGATGACGGCTCGTTCGAGTCGTTGCACTTGCCGTTGGAATCGGCGTTCTGCTAGGGCGGAGCGGGTCATTACACCTAGGTTGCGCCCGTGGAAGGCTAATCTCCATAAACGGCCGATTTGAGCTAGGCCACAGAGTCGCACAGAGTGTCTCCATTTACAGCGGAAAGTAAATGAACACAAGTTGAAGCGAATTCAAACTCTTTATTAATTTTCAAGAAGTTTACAAGCGGCGCTAGGCCGAGTTTACAAGTCTCTCAAGCTCTCTCTCTCTCTGAAACATAAAAAGGGCGTGCCAAGTGTCTTACAACATGGAATGATTCATGGAGATGTTCCGATACATTATGTCATGTATATGGTGCTTCAGCTCCTTGCAACGCTCCAAGGCTCCAGAGTTGGCTCCGTGCCTTAGCACGTTCGAGGGAAGCTCCGCACCCGATGACGTCTCCTGCTTCCTGCAAGCAATCTTTGGGGTTATCAGTACATTGTTAGCTCGCCCACAATGCTATTATTACCAAACACGTTCTATTTACTTTTGTGCACCGTCTATCATTCATTGTCTTTCTAATCTTGCCTTAGGATCAGTTTTATGGCATATTTCATAACCTATCTCATGTTGCCGAATTCAAGTGTTTGCATGGAAATACATGCACGACTTACCCATACTTACCGTCCGGCCTTCCCTGTCCAAAGTAAACTAAGTTAGACAACAATTCGTATATATCAACTTAACGTAATTTACGTAAACATTCAATGTCAAGGGCGTGTCCCTGCCTCAGGTCCTAGCGCATCGTAGGCGTGTTTTCTAACCCATTTGCACGAAGTACTCTCGATCATTTGGTGTATTATATTCAAGCCTGTTCAGAAGGTACTTTGATCAGTTAACTTAGACTACTTTGTTTCAATACAAGGACTTGCACGTGGATTGCCACCAGCAAGGCCTACTTAATCTATATGCACCGGTCGCTGGCTATGTGAGCCATTTGGACATTTACTTATAGTATTCTCATCTATCAAACGTGATGGCTGGTATATCTTGATACACTATTGAAGTACCCGGTCTTATGTTTGGTTATGTGCCCAAGCCCGCACACCTGTCCGCCCGTAGACTATGATTCCGCCTAGGCCGGCCACGACATCGTCGTTCGTTGCCTTGGAATCGTTTCACTCATGCACGAGTCCGTCCACGACCATTTCGTATTGTCTTGTCATTTTAACTTAACGGCTGTCTTTGAGCCATAGGCTATCTCTGAGCCATAATTCGTTATCGACCAAGTTGGCGTCCGTGCAGTGCGGGTAGCAAGCTCCGTTGCACGTCCCCGTCATACCTGTCGCTAACCATTCTTTTTTTCTTATCTTTCATTCATTCTTTCTTTTCTTTCTTTCTTTCACTTGTTCGTTCGTTCATTGATTCATTCACACATTCATTCATTCATTCGTTGATTCGTTCATTCACTTATTCGTTCATTCTTTCATTCATACATTATGCAACTCCTCGTGCGGGAGTCGCCTTGGCGACCCATCGGTCTCGAAGTCTTCCAATGTTGCTATAATCTACTCGGAACGACTATGTCGATAGTCTTCCGTTTCATTGTTGTAAACTATTCATTGTTTCATTGTTGAACGCTTATGGAACTTGAATGTAAGTTTGTGCCTTAGCACGAGCGTGGAGTGCGGTGCGAGAGTTCTCATATTTTTCTAAGTTCTTTTCCATATTCTACACAAGCATACAAGATGGGATTATTCCCTTAGCTAGGTGCGTTGAGTCATTTATTAGCATGCGCGGTATTATCGCCTAGCGATTCTAGCAATAGTGTCTGTATTGTTATGTGTCTAGGCTAAGCAAAGACGGGTTCATCGGAGCCACCCACCTTAGCGATGTTCGTATCGGCAGAGCGATACTCCGAGAGCGTCTTTGAAAGTCTAAGTCTGGATTCATCCTTGATGGGCCAATGTAAGTCTTGCATCGATTCTTCATCAGGTCGATACCAACTCTTCGGGTCGACGGCTCGTTTGAGTCGTTGCACTTGTCGTTTGAATCGACGTTCCGCTAGGGCGGAGCGGGTCATTACATAATACACCACTCAAAACAAGTCTCGTCCTCGAGACTTCCTGAATGCAGGTCATCCTACCGTTCCCTAACACATGTCATGTGCGTATCTTAGACAATCCCTATCGAATGGCTTTATCGCTCGATGGCATCGAACTATGCTCGGTTATCCTTCCAAGTTTTATGTTGCTTGCATTTGGTGAATTTTATTGAATGACTGTCCATTCATTTTAGACTTGATGGTACTTATTCAATCGTCGTGTTTCTTCGACTTGGTTGCTATTTTATCGTGTCATGGGACTGTAATGGTCGCACGAGGTGCGTTGTAATTCATCAAATACGAGGGTCATAGGCTGAGACTAACTCACTCATTCCTTCATGCGCATCTCAATACCCACTTGCAGCTGCATTCGAGTTCATCATATCGCTGAGTTTGGATCGTGCACATATTCAAGGCGTCTTTCGAATACGTACATTTCAACCAAGCTTAGCGATTAGCGAAGTCGGACAAGCTACTCATGATAGTTTCAATTTGCTGATCGTTTTTACTAACTTCGATTAAAATCGAACTCAGGTGCGTCTCACTATCGTTTATCTCGATCCTTGAGATGATCCGATTCGTTTCTCAAGCGTTCTTGTCTACGAAATCAATACGATTTCTTCTTAGCGAAGTCGACCAAGTCTAAGTAATTCCCGTCCGATTCGAGACCAAGTATTGCACTATCTTCGAGTACGTCTTCCTATCAATGATTCAATTCGTTATTCCAACGTTACTTGTGCATCATTCATTCCTATTGTTCACTTTATTTGGGGCCAATCTTGTCGTCGTTCACGCACACTCCCAGTTCTCCGTCCTACTCTAAGTCTTGTTGCCCCAAGTCTATCGTCTGTCCAAACGATACTGTAAATGTCAGTCACACGGGTTCAATCACTCGGTATAGGGTCGTCTGCCGATCCGCTAGGTCATTTCATAAGGTCATAATTACAAGTCAAGTTCTTGGTTCATTGTGCAAGGTTATTGCACGACGCTCGCCCCAAATCCTATTGTCAAACCATTTGTTCGTTTGTACGGGAGTTTCTACCCAAGTTCGTTTCACTCAAATTTCTAAACATCAAACAGTGTTCGCCCTATTCACATCAAGACATTCTCCGCTCCAAGTCTGAGCTCGTTAGGAATGTCATCCTACGATAGGTTATCCTCAACCAAATCCTCGACATGTTAATATCGTATGTGCACACTAGCAATTATCGTAGTCTATCTCTTCAAGTATGTTTGATACAATTCACCTATCCATCCTATCCAATCCACGTAGTCGATCACAAGGTCGTTTAGCATTGCAATATGTCGCGCCCCGATCTCACGCAAGTCTGATTATCCACGGCGGACATGAATTACCATGTCAACATTCCCGCGGAATAATCGTCCTCATCGGGACGTAACTCATGCATTGAGTCTAGACTTACTCATTTTTGGTACGCATATTGGGTCTACTCAATCCTCAACTTTACTTTGTCTTTTCAATCATAAGTTCGATCAATCCTCAAATCCGCCTTCGCTTCAAACCACAAGTCGAAGCGATCAAAATTGCCATGTCAGGATATTTCGAGTTCGATCATTCCCATTGGACATGAATCACCATGCGAACGCTCACGTGGAACGATCGTCCCAAATCCGACGTGACGCATATACAAGGCTGGAGTTGCGCTCACGCAAGACAAGATCGTTGTCGTTGTGGTTATCACCGAACAATCAAGTCACTTCCCTTCTTCATTCCAAATATTCATTTCTATCAAAATTCCCCAACATAGTATCCTTCAAAACAATAACTTCTAACATGATCATCATTTATCGAATCGGAGTACCCCCGAGTTATCGTACATCGATCTTTGATACGCCTCAATACCATCGATGATGTACATAACCTGACGATCTTCCTTTTGCAATGAATTCTGAGTCGTGCAACTTAATTTCCTCAATTCGTATTGTCTCATGCTATCTCGTCATCGAGCAACATCTATTCCAAATCCTTAGTCATTCTCGTATCTCCAAACCAACGTTTTCCATGCACGCTATCTTCCAATCGTGCTAACTTCGGTTTCATCTGAGTACTTCGTCTTAACTCAAGTTTCAATCCATTCGACTAAATTCAAAATCGCATGCATAATTTTCTATGTTTCCTCGACCAAGACCTCTATTCGTTTCATCGTTCCGACTCTCTATTCAATCGTTTCGTAATTTGCACTACGCATTCTTAATTCGTCTGTCACGTCTGTCAAGCCATCAGTCTCATATGGTCAAGAACAAGCCTATTGTCTCAATCACAAGCAAGTAGTAACAGTCACAAGATATTAGAACATCAAATATACAATAGTAAGGCATCCCATACATTATATATTGGATGATCATGAAGCTAGTCGTACAAAATGTCAGGACTAGCAAGAGTTTTAGTCAATACATGATCAACCCTAGGATTTGTCAATCATGTTACAGCCCGTAGGCAGACAGTAAGTAAATACAATCGAGCTAACAAGTGCTCGTCGGCTAAATGCCTCAAAAGAATAATTTTACAATAAAGTGGGTGAACAAAAAGAAACTCACTCGTTGACAGGGTTACGCCTGGTGGTCACCATCTGGCTGGAAGGTCGGTAGATCCTCTGGTGCTGCTCCGATATCTGGCCATACAAAACCAGCTGGGTTAGACCCCAGAAAGAGCAAGTGCCACAAAGGAAGCTTCACTTAGGAACTAAAACCAGCATATCACAATAGAATATTAAAGATAATAAATAAAGAACTGATAATAATGGAGATAACAACAGTAAACTGAGTACGAAAAAACCATTCAAGTAGCCAGGTCACAACCCTTAAACTAAACAAGGACCGGGGTTGTAACCCTTCACCTGAACAGAAACCCGTCTCAAATACTATTGGTACAATAGAGATAATAAACGAAGAGAGGACACAGAACTGCTCCGGGAGCCAGGTTACAACCCTTAAACCAAACAAGGACCGGGGTTGTAATGCCAGAACAGAACTGGACCCCTGATCTTTATTGCTAAGGCCAGCATAAGTAATTAATCATACTGTTGAAGTAAAGTAAAACATGACGAGCATGGCGTGGGGTGCAATAAGACAATAAATGAAGAGAGGACACAAAACTGCTCCGGGAGCCAGGTTACAACCCTTAAACCAAACAAGGACCGGGGTTGTAACCCTTCGCCTGAACAGAACTGGACCCCTGATCGTTTATTGTTGAGACATGCACAATCAATCGTGTCAAGTCACCGTCTTGTACAGAATCAGGATAAGACTAAGCTGGAATAAACTCAATCCAATCAATCACGGCCAATCAAAAGTACAGCTTGATACTTTTAACTAACTTGGGTTATCACAGTCCTAGTTACTAGCAAGATGCAATGAGATTATCCCAACAGCCACAAGCCCTGCAGACCATCCGGTTATCCGGGTCGAATGTCCGTTTTTGAAGAATACAACACGTGGCTGTGTGCTGGAAATGTGTCCTACTCGTCGGTAGGCTACAAGTCCACTTGAGCGCCCAGATAGCGTGATTGCCTATAGCTGGGAATCTCTTCATGTCTACTGAATTATTCTAGTTTATTAGCCTTAGTCAATTACTGTAGGTATCCCTGACCGTGGTACTCAGGGATCCCTATCCTAGACATGATGCAAGACAGTACTGATTTATTTGTACAAACACAATCGTCCACGGTGTCCAGGTCATTCGTACTTGTCATATCGGGCTAGCTGTCGTAACAGCATGTCATTATATATCCTGTCAGCTATTAGTCAAGAGTGCGCCACTGCGGGCCATTATCGTGTTCCGGAATTATGCCAGAATTTACATGACATAGAAATAAATACGATACGTGAATTTAATAATAATAATAATACATAACAATAATAAGAAAAGACAGTAGAGAGAGCCATGCGGCTAGGGGAACAGGGGAGCATATGCGGCTGAGGACTGCGCACTTATGCGGCTGGACGTGGACAGGCGCATGCGGCTGAAAGGAAGAGCCTATGCGGCTGAGGTTCAATAAGTATATGCGGCTCAAGAACGAACTCAGGCTTATGCGGCTGAAAGCGATGCGGGGCTCATACGGCAGCGGAGAACTCAGGGTTATGCGGCTGGAGAAGGGAAGGGACTTATGCGGCTGCGGTTCAATAAGTACATGCGGCTGGAAAGATGGGAGTCTCATGCGGCTGAGAATTAACGCGGCTTATGCGGCTGTGGACATGCAAGTGCTCATGCGGCTAAGGGCCCAAGCCATCTCATGCGGCCGAATCAAAGGCAGAGCCATGCGGCTGAGTTCAAGTGGGGTCTTATGCGGCTGCGAATTGCCAAAACCTTATGCGGCTGAGGAAGACTTGCCGCATGAATGTTCATGCAGTCAAGTACTTCATGCGGCTGAGAGACTGTGCTTCTTCTCCACTGATCTGAGAAGAATAGCCATGAAATCTTTGACTTCAAAGCTCCATAATTTCTTCATTCTAAGCCCAAATCTGGACTTCCATAGGTCAAAATGGGATAGAAAGAAATTCTCTACAACATGGAACCAACAAAACTTGGAAATAATAATGCTAAGTAGATCAAAACCCAAGAAATTTGAAAATAAAATAAACTTAGATCTAGAAGAGTTTAGCCATGGAAATTGAAAATGCCAAGCACTAAAAAGTCTTAGAATGTTGCAAGGAAGAAAATGGAACAATAAATCTTGAGTTTCCCCCATGAAACAAGTTGCACTTGTCTAAGCTCTCTCTCTCTCTCTCTCTCTCTCTATCTCACTCTCCTGGTGGTTGAAGAAGTAATGGTGGAGAAGAAGAAGTAAATGAAGAGAGAAAATGAGGGGAATGGGTTAAATAAGGAGGGTGGTGGTAGGTAGGAGGGTTCACCTTTGGTTCATGATGAACCAAAGCAACCAAGCCAAGCCGAACCAACCCAAGAATAAACCAATCAATGAAATGCTAGAATAAATTAAGCAGGAAGATATGCAATACGGGTCAAATTACGTATACGTATACCAAGATACGCAATACGAACCACAGGCATTACATACAGTACACAAACAAATCAATTTAACGGCCATTCAACTACTATGACTTGCTACTGTAAGTTCCAAGTTACCTTAGAATTATGCAATAAGGATTCCTCAGTTCTTATTATGTACGAGCAAGGCTAGTCTATCCAATCAATCAATTGTGCCAATCATGAATTAGACGAGTCCCAGCGGGACGCCCGTCATCAATATATAATAAATAATATAAGCATATACCGCTCCCTGCCCTTGTGGCAGATTTGCAGTATCTGTGGGAACCAGCCGACATGTCGGAACATAAATTGTCCCAAGGATGGCTGCCATGTAAGAACTCTGGAATCCATTCTCTCCATACAATCGTTATTTTATTTAACTTAGTAATCCCTATGTTAAGTGGAATCCCATGCCGTGGATAATGGTCATTCAGAATGAGTACTTCCGTACAAAGTACGATATGCACAACTCTACAACGATGCCCGTACAGTTAGGTTGTAGGTCTTACATAGCGTAATGCAATAATCAAACCTAGCCACAGAATAATCATGCCTTGACCATAAAGTACACATGCTTCTTTTGTAGAAAAATAAATTGAAGTCTGCATGTGCCCATATGCCAATATTCGGGATCGGCCAGTCGATTGCAATAGTTCATAGTTAATATGAACGTGTCTCATTCAATTCCAATAAGACGACTAGACAGTCCCTTAGTTTCAATTAGGAACGCATGATCAATCATTTAGTCAAGGTAACAATCAATCTCAATTTGTGACAAGACATAAAAATCAACTAGTATTTAGTATGGTCGAGTGTATAACTCTCAGGGTTAAGTTCCAGTCATTCTGGTTATCCACAAACCAAATCAAGACACATGGTACATTCCACACGACAATCATGTATTAACAATATTAACCTATCATGATTATATCAAGATTATGTCCATGCCGACATAAAGTGAATAAAGTATTGATCAATAGAAACACCGAGGTTGGACTACGCCAAGGCTGAGCTATGCCATGACTAGTCTACGCCCAAGCTTTACGCTAAGGCTACCGGTTCACGCCAAAGCTTTGCGCTCGGGCAAAATTATGCGCGTAAAGCGAATACGCGAAAAGAGTAACGTCGCGCGTAAAAACCTGTCTGCGTAAAAAATTAAAGTTGGCGTAAAACTTGTCTTACGCCAAACTAGAAGAGTACGCGTAAAACATAAAGTTACGCGTAAAAGTAGCGTTGCGCGTAAAAAGTAACATTATGCGTAAAACAGGGTATGCGTAAAAGTCAAGTTCACGCATAAAATTGTATGCGTAAAAAGTAACGTTAAAAAGAATAATATTACGCATAGAGAAAATTATGCCAAGCCAAGGGATACGCGTAAAACATAACTATGCGTAAAGAACAGGGTTACACGTAAAAGTAAAGTTTACGCATGAATTTATATGCTTAAAAAGTAATATGCCAAACCAAGTCGACTTGCGTAAAACAGATTCACGCTGACACGATTGATCACGGACGTAGAGCTCGATATTACGCTAACACGTAAAAACGTGGGCGTAGAGTTCGATATTACGCTGGCACGTATAACATGAGCATAAAACTCCTCCTGAACTCCAAATTTTATGAAACCTTCAGTCCAAGCCAAAAATAGGATTTCCATAAGTCAGAATGGCGTATAACACAGTCTCAACAATCTGGAACGAACAAAACTTGGAAATAAAAAAGTTTGATAGATCAGTACGTCCATCAATATCTGATCGAACGTCGCGTCACGGCGTCCCGAGGTGCGGGTGCGCACTGCATGAATAAGTCCCCTACGGACCTTACGAGCCTTCTGCCCCTCATCCTGGATCATATCGGGAGCGAACCTGCTAAGGCGGAAGAACTCTGCTGCATACTCGTCCACCGACGAGTTCCCCTGCACTAGACCCACGAACTGGCCCTCCAATGCTGTAAGAGCCACGTCCGGGAAGAACTTCTCCTTGAAGAGCCTCCGGAAGTTCTCCCATGTCAGCCTTCTCACCGACGCATGAGGATCCGTACGGTACCATGTCAGCACGATGTCGAAGAATCGGCTGGCTGCGGCCGAAACCCAAAGTGCTCTAGGAAGCTCTGCCAGCTCCATACTCTGCTGCACGTCCTCTAGCCAGTCGTCTGCATAAAGGATGCCCTTCGTGCCCGTGAAGTCCCTGGAGCTCATCTTCCTAAAGTCTAGTACTGTCCTCGGCCTGGACTGCTGCTGGTACGGCTGCTGGCCAGTAGGGCCCTGCACCGTACCCGGTGCCACTCTCTCCACTGCTGCCAGTGCAAGCTGATGCGAGTTCTCCATGCTCTACCTCAGCATCTCAATCTGACGGTATGACACCTCCGACTGGCGCTGCGATGCCTCTTCCTGGGCCCGCTGAGTCTCCATCATCTGCTGAAGGAGAAGGAACATATGATGTGTATCCGTCGATATCGGAGGTAGTGGCGGTAGTATCTCCGGAACGACGACCGAAACCCTCTGGGGTGGAGGTAGTAGACCTCCCTGTGCTACTGCCGGGGTCTCCGGGATAGTGGAATCACTGGGGGCAGTCTCGTGAACCTCCTCCTCAGCCTGGTCAGATCTATCGGGCAAGCTACTCGATCCAGTGGCCTGCAGGTGCGTCTTCGTCATCCTGGAGACGAATTGAAACAATGAGATCAATATGGCACATGAGCAGATTTATCAAAGAAGGACAGTTAATTTAATACAAGGAGAGTAATCATGAAAATCAAAAGATCGAAAAATTTTCCTAGGTGTGATTGAGAAACTCCTATCATGTCCTAGGTCCTACGTCCTAATTGCAGGCTCGTAATTAGTACTCTAAGTCAAGCACCATTACGAGATCGTACTAATTGCGACACAGACCTGCGTGGGCCACCACAAAAACGTGTCACGACCCGTACCCTGATTAGGGACACGAGAACGTGGGTACGTCCAGCCTACGCCGCAGTGTCGGCGGTAGAACGCTGTATAGGTCATCTATAACATCTAACATCTAACAACAAGATATATAAACCTGTCATCTCCGCACAGAGGTATAACATAACATCTTAACTCTACATCTCAAACACAAGTCTAGAAAAGATAGAGCATGATATGAAATCAGATAAAGGGAAAAAACTGAATATAAATAGAGTTATCACACCACACAAAGTAGATGTCCAACACAAATAGATACAAGACCTGAAATATAACTAAGTCACAACTAACAATCGAAACAATCCGATACAACTGAAAACTATAAACACTAGACTAGACTAGGCACCCTCTACTGAGCTAGATACTTCTCAGGCTCCTGAAAGTCATCCTCATGTGTCCCATAGAAGGTAGGACAGTCACCATCATCATCTGTAATATTTTCAACAGGTCCAGTCAGGACAGGAACGAGCACAATACATCTCACGCAGTTCATATCATGTTGGGAAATGTAAAGCATGCAAAGAGTAAGATACATGGACTGTAAAGAAATATATATAAAAACGAGAGAGATTTGATAACTGAAAATATCTATATATATGATAAGTAAGAACTGTAGGTAATCTGTGATTTAGAGCATGAGATGGTTATATAAACGGGTTAGGACAATACAAGGGTAACTCCATCATACGTGAGTGTACCATGGACATATATATAATTTCACAAGATTTCACAAGATGGAATTTTGATCACATAACCATTTCCTACTCACCCTCCCCAATTAGTACACAACGATTCAGTCAAGTTACGTTACCTTGTACAAGAGGTTTTTATCATGTTTGCTCACGTGATCATGAGAGTACAAGATTGCACAAGAGTATACATGAAAACGGTGTACATGAAATACAAGATGTTTGTGAAAAGCACATGACAACTGTATCTAATGTACCCCGAGGGAGATAACATCGCATGACAAGATCCATATAGTACCAATTCGTGATAATGACGTGACAGCATCATGTAAAGTAATCTAGAGCAAGAATATAAGTCCTAACAAGTATGAAATGATTAGAGAATGTACTCGTCTGTCACCCTGTATGACTGATATGAATAGATGTCCGAACTGATGTCACAGAGTCCTATTTAGAGTAAAATAGGTCACAATATATCCACAATGGTAAAATTAGAGTATACAATGCACACTACATGATTCTAGGTCAATCTGGTCAAAAGTCAACTCTTGGTCAACATTCTAGTCAAACTAGTCAAGTTATCTAGGGTTTAGTTAACAATAGTCAGACTAGTCAATTACTAGTCAATATGGTCACGCTAGGTAAATCTAGACCATCTAAGGTACTACACCACAAGGTTAAGGTATAACCAATACCTATACAAGTATACCACATATAAATACATATATATATAATACCAACCTTAATCCTATATCCAAGCTAATCCCATATTCCAATCTCAAGTCATGACTCAACTCTAAGTATCTCACTTAACCCCATACATATCTTAATTGACATGTAACTATCCATATAACCCAAGTCACACAAATACCCTTATATACTTAGGGCACTCACATATAGGTCAAACCTAACCAATTAGTTAATAATCTAGGGTTTAGTCAAACCTTAGTCATTAAATCCTTCTAAGTCCTTCTAGGTTAATTAGGTCAAGGTCTGACCTATAGTTGACTTTGGTCAACTATGGTCAATATTTTGGTCAACCTAGGTCTAGTAGGCCTAATGGTCTATCCTAAACTCATTGGCCATAGGTCATAGGCTAGAATTTCTAAGGTACTTAGTGGATATATATAGATATCTATATCTATACATATATCTATACAATATATATACATATAACATTATATATATAATATTACATATAGATATATATAGAGAGAGTGTGAATGAGAGGGAACAAGGGTGAAGGGTGATCATGTGTGTGTGTGAGGGGGTCATGGGAAGGGGTAGTGGTGTGTGTGTGTAACAGTGAGAGGGGGTTCTGTTCTCAGAAACCTGAGAAGAGAGGCACAAACACACACACATTACATATATATATACACACACCTTTACCTACCTATATATACACATATATACACTCACATACACATACACATATACCCACACTCTTATATACATATATACATACATATACAGTGTATATATACATAAATACGTATATATATATCAATCAAAATCGATTAGAAATTGGATTTTAAAAAACTGGAAAACACAGGAATACTGTTCAGTTAACTGGTTTTAGGGAAAAACCAAAATCAAATCCAAAAATCAAGCTAATACCCTCATCTAATGGTTGGTAACTCTAGCCCTAGGTGTCCTCTAGTTTCTAGGGTGCCTGGCATGACACGACGACACGACACGATGTGTCAAACACTCACAAAACCAATTCAGGTAAACACTGACACAGTGAATTGTCACCGCGTCGTGCACGCGTGCACCTAGCTGTAGAACACGACATGCGTGTTCTCGTGTCTTGTGATCGTGTCCCTAAGTTTGCCTAGGGTTAGTCTAGGGTTAGGGTAGCCTGCACAGTGTCCACGTATCCTCAGGACACGGCACGAACACCGTATCAGTCGAGAAAACTCGACTGATACACACTGTTCTGCGCCGCGTCATGCAGTGGTTCTCGCGTCTCGTAGACACGACATGAGTCACATGGGATCTCGTGGTCATGCCCACGTGTAGCCCACATGTTGGACTACACACTCGTGCAAACACGAGGTGTCCAAGTGTCATGTCCGCGCGACACGACGCGCGCGAAGTCGGCTATGTGCGTGTGTGCACTGTCAGTACATGACCAGTGCACGTGTCCTCGTGTCCTCGATACGACACGAGGTGTCGTGAAATTTTAGAAAAGTGTGCGCAGACACTGCCCCCGTGTCCACACCAATTTTCACGTGTCCAAGTGATGTGTGCAGTGTGTACGAGATACGTGTGAGCAGGACACAGTGTACTGCTGTACACAGCATATTTGTGTCTAATTTGGACACTGACACGACACTATATCGTGCTCAGTCAACTAGGGTTGTAACCTACAAGTCTAGGGCTATCCAAAAATGTAATTTGTTTTACAAAACACTAACTTTTATTCCTAAGTGGCATTTCACCAAACACTAGAATTAAAACACAAATACGTGTCCGATACGGACACCAAACCAAATCCATATCCTACCAAACTTGGCCTATAGGTCCATGGTACCTAGATGCATGCAACCATGAAGAGAAAACACAATATTAATAGGTTTAGAGGCACTTTACCTATTGAGTGAAAACTCAAGTTTCAATGGAAGGGGGGTGTGTCCTCTTCACTTGTTGGTGTCCACAGCTATGTGTCCAGCTTGCTAGCCTCCCTTAGCACCCTCTAGGTTGTAGGAACCCAATACAAAAGACTAGGATGAGTTTGGATCTATTTTGAGGAAGATATGAAGGTTTAAGAAAATAGGAATTTTTCTAGGTTTTGAAACATGTAAATTGGTATGGGAATGAATAGATGGGGTTATATAGGAAGGGGGCATGCTAGGGGGTGCCCTTGGCTGGTCATGGCAAGGGGGTGTCCTCTTGCCGTCCTTCAAGCTGAAGGCAAGGACTTGGTGCCAAAGTTGAGATCTTTTGAGGGTTTCAAGGAAAATATCACATATGTGAATATCTTAGATATTTCCTACCTTGACTAATATGTAATATCCATCCTCTAGTCTCTAGGTTAGTGTCTAACCTCTAGATTAGGGTAAACTAGGTTAGGGACTCTCATGATAATAATTAAATAATAATAATTCACATAAATCCAAAAATTCCAATAATTTCTAGTAAATTACCAAAATACCCCTTAGGCTAAAAAGCCGTAACTTGATGTTCTAAACCTATGGCTCGGCTCATATGATCATGGTTAGTCTCTAGGTTAAGTAATCTCTAAGGTTGCACTAGCAAAACATCAAAATCACAAGTCGTGGTTTTAAATAGTTTTAAATTAACTAAAAAATCACCAAAAATTATAATATGGTTTAAATATCATTATTAAATAATTATAATTATAAAATTTCAAAATTACCCCCATTTTAGAAACTGGGTGCTACAAGTCTACCCTCCTTAGAAAATTTTGTCCTCAAAATTAAAATGGTCATACTCCTTCTAGGTCAAACACCCCAACAATCACAGTCTCAAACACACAGTCCGATAATCATATCCATCTGTCCAAAATCATGATACTCGAAATCTTCGTCATGCTAGTGAGCAAGGCTACAATATTCACAGAGTCCTCGACTAAGGTACATACCTCTAGAATCATGATATTGAAAAATTTTGCATTGCCGCATGCCTGGCCGCGAAAACCTTAAATTCCCACACCCGAGAAATACGTCCAAAATCCGACTATATGTCCTCACTATACCAGCTAACATGACTATAGAAGACTCTAGATCCCATAATCGAGACGACCTAGCCCATACGACTTATCTCAGAAGAAAATAATTCACAATGAAATATTCGAACAAAATTTATCAACTACAAGGAACAGATAGAATCAAATTTCAAGACAGTTATAAGGAGGCAAATGCGGAAATAGAATCGAAAAGGTTGGAACCTGTAATCAGCTCTCCCTCTGCCTGTGCATCATCGACTGACATGGCGAAAGCTCGCCCCGGCTGGCCTCCCTTGGCCTGCTGCTGATGCTGGACAAACCTCTGCTGCTGAGTCTGCAAGGGTGGTCCCGTCTGCTGCCCTGTCGGAGCCCTAGCTCCTGCTGCTGCCTGAGCCAATCGTGCCAAGTTCTTGGGACACTCCCTCAACTGATGCTCTGCTGAACCACAAAGCAAACACAGGCCCTGCCTCTTCCTGCAGTCATCCCATCCGTGACCTTGCTTTTTACAGAAGTTACATATAGGGTGTTGTTGCTGCCTGGGTGCCTGCTGGTGAAGTACATGTCCCTGGCCCTGAAGCGGCTGCTGAACTGGCCTCTGCTGTATGTGAGGGCGCTTTGCTGGCCCTGCACTAGAACTAGCCCCTAAGGTATCACTGCCCCTCTTCGGCTTGAGGCCGAAGACCTCCTCTGCAATCTGTGCGTCCATCAATATCTGATCGAACGTCGCATCACGGCGTCCCGAGGTGCGGGTGCGCACTGCATGAATAAGTCCCCTACGGAACTTACGAGGCTTCTGCCCCTCATCCTGGATCATATCGGGAGCGAACCTGCTAAGGCGGAAGAACTCTGCTGCATACTCGTCCACAGGCGAGTTCTCCTGCACTAGACCCACGAACTGGCCCTCCAATGCTGTAAGAGCCACGTCCGGGAAGAACTTCTCCTTGAAGAGCCTCCGGAAGTTCTCCCATGTCAGCCCTCTCACCGACGCATGAGGATCCATGCGGTACCATGTCAGCGCGATGTCGAAGAATCGGCTGGCTGCGGCTGAAACCCAAAGTGCTCTAGGAAGCTCTGCCAGCTCCATACTCCGATGCACGTCCTCTAGCCAGTCGTCTGCATAAAGGATGCCCTCCGTGCCCGTGAAGTCCCTGGAGCTCATCTTCCTAAAGTCTAGTACTGTCCCCGGCCTGGACTGCTGCTGGTACGGCTACTGGCCAGTAGGCCCCTGTACCGTACCCGGTACCACTATCTCCACTGCTGCCAGTGCAAGCTGATGCGAGTTCTCCATGCTCTGCCTCAGCATCTCAATCTGACGGTGTGACGCCTCCGACTGGCACTGCGATGCCTCTGCCTGGGCCCGCTGAGTCTCCATCATCTGCTGAAGGAGAAGGAACATATGATGTGTATCCGTCGGTATCGGAGGTGGTGGCGGTAGCATCTCCGAAACGACGACCGAAACCCTCTGGGGTGGAGGTAGTAAACCTTCCTGTGTAAATGTCGGGGTCTCCGGGATACTGGAATCACTGGGGACAGTCTCGTGAACCTCCTCCTCAGCCTGGTCAGATCTATCGAGCAAGCTACTCGATCCAGTTGCCTGCGGGTGCGTCTTCGTCATCCTGAAGACGAATTGAAACAAAGAGATCAATATGGCACATGAGTAGATTTATCAAAGAAGGACAGTTAATTTAATACAAGGAGAGTAATCATGAAAATCAAAAGATCGGAAATTTTCCTAGGTGTGATTGAGAAACTCCTATCATGTCCTAGGTCCTACGTCCTAATTGCAGGCTCGTAATTAGAACTCTAAGTCGAGCACCATTACGAGATCGCACTAATTGTGACACAGACCTGCGTGGGCCACCATAAAAATGTGTCACGACCCGTACCCTGATTAGGGGCACGAGAACGTGGGTACGTCCAGCCTACGCCGCAGTATCGGCGGTAGAACGCTGTATAGGTCATCTATAACATCTAATATCTAACATCTAACAACAAGATATATAAACCTGTCATCTCCGCACGGAGGTGTAACATAACATCTCAACTCTATATCTCAAACACAAGTCTAGGAAAGATAGAGCATGATATGGAATCAGATAAAAGGAAGAAACTGAATATAAATAGAGTTACCACACCACACAAAGTAGATGTCCAACACAAATAGATACAAGACCTGAAATATAACTAAGTCACAACTAACAATCGGAACAATCCGATACAACTGAAAACTATAAACACTAGACTAGACTAGGCACCCTCTACTGAGCTAGATGCTCCTCAGGCTCCTGAAAGTCACCCTCATGTGTCCCATAGAAGGTAGGACAGTCACCATCATCATCTGTAATATTTTCAACAGGTCCAGTCAGGACAAGAACGAGCACAATACATCTCATGCAGTTCATATCATGTTGGGAAATGTAAAGCATGCAAAGAGTAAGATACATGGACTGTAAAGAAATATATATAAAAATGAGAGAGATTTGATAACTGGAAATATCTATATATATGATAAGTAAGAACTGTAGGTAACCTGTGATTTAGAGCATGAGATGGTTATATAAACGGGTTAGGACAATGCAAGGGTAACTCCATCATACGTGAGTGTACCATGGACATATACATGATTTTACAAGATTTCACAAGATAGGATTTTGATCACATAACCATTTCCTACTCACCCTCCCCAATTAGTACACAACGATCCAGTCAAGTTACGTTACCTTGTACAAGAGGTTTTTATCATGTTTACTCACGTGATCATGAGAGTATAAGATTGCACAAGAGTATACATGAAAGCGGTGTACATAAAATACAAGATGTTTATGAAAAGCACATGACAACTGTATCTAATACACCCCAAGGGAGATAACATCGCATGACAAGATCCATATAGTACCAATCCGTGATAATGATGTGACAGCATCATATAAAGTAATCTAGAGCAAGAATATAAGTCCTAACAAGTATGAAATGATCAGAGAATGTACTCGCCTGTCACCATGTATGACTGATATGAATAGATGTCCGAACTGGTGTCACAGAGTCCTATTTAGAGTAAAATAGGTCATAATATATCCACAATGGTAAAATTAGAGTATATAATGCATACTACATGATTCTAGGTCAATCTGGTCAAAAGTCAACTATTGGCCAACATTCTAGTCAAACTAGTCAAGTTATCTAGGGTTTAGTTAACAATGGTCAGACTAGTCAATTACTAGGTCAATATGGTCAGGCTAGGTCAATTTAGACCATCTAAGGTACTACACCATAAGGTTAAGGTATAACCAATACCTATACAAGTATACCACATATAAATACATATATATATATATATAATACCAACCTTAATCCTATATTCAAGCTAATCCCATATTCCAATCTCAAGTCATGACTCAACTCTAAGTATCTCACTTAACCCCATACATATCTTAATTGACATGTAACTATCCATATAACCCAAGTCACACAAATACCCTTATATACTTAGGGCACTCACATATAAGTCAAACCTAACCAATTAATTAATAATCTAGGGTTTAGTCAAACCTTAGTCATTAAGTCCTTCTAGGTTAATTAGGTCAAGGTCTGACCTATAGTTGACTTTGGTCAACTATGGTCAATATTTTGGTCAACCTAGGTTTAGTAGGCCTAATGGTCTATCCTAAACTCATTGGCCATAGGCCATAGGCTAGAATTCCTAGGGTACTTAGTGGATATATATAGATATATATATCTATACATATATCTATACAATATATATACATATATACGTATAACATTATATATATAATATTACATATAGACTTATAGAGAGAGAGAGTGAATGAGAGGGAACAAGGGTGAAGGGTGATCATGTGTGTGTGTGAGGGGGTCATGGGAAGGGGTAGTGGTGTGTGTGTATAACAGTGAGAGGGGGTTCTGTTCTCAGAAACCTGAGAAGAGAGGCACAAACACACACACACATTACATATATATACACACACCTTTACCTACCTATATATACACATATATACACTCACATACACATACACATATACCCACACACTCATATACATATATACATACATATACAGTGTATATATACATAAATACGCATATATATATCAATCAAAATCGATTAGAAATTGGATTTTAAAAAACTGGAAAACACAGGAATACTGTTCAGTTAACTGGTTTTGGGGAAAAACCCAAATCAAACCCAAAAATCAAGCTAATACCATAATCTAATGGTTGGTAACTCTAGCCCTAGGTGTCCTCTAGTTTCTAGGGTGCCTGGCACGATACCACGACACGACACGATGTGTCAAACACTCACAAAAGCAATTCAGGTAAACACTGACACTGTGAATTGTCACCGCGTCGTGCACGCGTGCACCTAGCTCTAGGACACGACACGCGTGTCCTCGTGTCTCGTGATCGTGTCCCTAGGTTCGTCTAGGGTTAGTCTAGGGTTAGGGTAGCTTGCACAGTGTCCACGTGTCCTCAGGACACGGCACGAACACCGTATCAGTCGAGAAAACTCGACTGATACACACTGTTCTGCACCGCATCGTACAGTGGTTCTCGTATCTCGTGGATACGATACGAGCCACGTGGGATCTCGTGGTCATGCCCACGTGTAGCCTACATGTTAGGCTACACACTCGTACAAACACGAGGTGTCCAAGTGTCGTGTCCGCGCGACACGACGTGCGCGAAGTCGGCTCTGTGCGTGTGTGCACTATCAGTGCATGACCAGTGCACGTGTCCTTGTGTCTTCGATACGACACGAGGTGTCATGAAATTTTGGGGAAGTGTGCGCAGACACTGCCCCTGTGTCCACACCAATTTTCATGTGTCCAAGTGATGTGTGCAGTGTGTACGAGATACGTGTGAGCAGGACACAGTGTACTGCTATGCACAGCGTGTTCGTATCCAATTTGGACACGGATACGACACAATATCGTGCTCAGTCAACTAGGGTTGTAACCTATAAGTCTAGGGCTACCCAAAAATGTAATTTGTTTTACAAAACACTAACTTTCATTCCTAAGTGGCATTTCACCAAATACTAGAATTAAAACATAGATACGTGTCCGATACGGACACCAAACCAAATCCATATCCTACCAAACTTGGCTTATAGGTCCATGGTACCTAGATGCATGCAACCATGAAGAGAAAACACAATATTAATAGGTTTAGAGGCACTTTACCTATTGAGTGAAAACTCAAGATTTCAATGGAAGGGGGGTGTGTCCTCTTCACTTGTTGGTGTCCACAGCTATGTGTCCAGCTTGCTAGCCTTCCTTAGCACCCTCTAGGTTGTAGGAACCTAATGCAAAAGACTAGGATGAGTTTGGATCTATTTTGTGGAAGATATGAAGGTTTAAGGAAATATGAATTTTTCTAGGTTTTGAAACATGTAAATTGGTATGGGAATGAATAGATGGGGTTATATAGGAAGGGGGCATGCTAGGGGGTGCCCTTGGCTGGTCATGGCAAGGGGGGCGTCCTCTTGCCTTCTTTCAAGGTGATGGCAAGGACTTGGTGCCAAAGTTGAGATCTTTTGAGGGTTTCAAGGATAATATCACATATGTGAATATCTTAGATATTTCCTACCTTGACTAATATGTAATATCCATCCTCTAGTCTCTAGGTTAGTGGCTAACCTCTAGATTAGGGTAAACTAGGTTATGGACTCTCATGACAATAATTAAATAATAATAATTCACATAAATCCAATAATTTCAATAATTTCTAGTAAATTACCAAAATACCCCTTAGGCTAAAAAGTCCTAAATTGATGTTCTAAACCTATGACTATGCTCATATGATCATGGTTAGCCTATAGGTTAAGTAATCTCTAAGGTTGCACTAGCAAAACATCAAAATCACAAGTCGTGGTTTTAAATAGTTTTAAATTAACTAAAAAATCACCAAAAATCATAATATGGTTTAAATATCATTATTAAATAATTATAACTACAAAATTTTAAAATTACCCTCATTTTAGAAACTTGGTGCTACAGGTACACCTTGATAGACTATTGAAGTACCCGACCTTACGTTTGGTCATGTGCCCAAGCCCGCACACCTGTCCGCCCGTAGGCCATGATTTCGCCTAGGCCGGCCACGACATCGTCGTTCGTTGCCTTGGAATCATTTCACTCGTGCACGAGTCCGTCCACGACCATTTCGTATTGTCTTGTCATTTTAACTTAACGGCTGTCTTTGAGCCATAGGCTGTCTCTGAGCCATAATACGTTATCGACCAGGTTGGCGTCCGTGCAGCGCGGGTAGGGAGCCCCGTTGCACGTCCCCGTCATACCTGTCGCTAACCATTCTTTTCTTTCTTATCTTTCATTTATTCTTTCTTTTCTTTCTTTCTTTAACTTGTTCGTTCGTTCATTGATTCATTCACACATTCATTCATTCATTCGTTGATTCATTCATTCACTTATTCGTTCATTCTTTCATTCATACATTATGTAACTCCCCGTGCAGGAGTCGCCTTGGCGACCCATCACTCCCGAAGTCTTCCAATGTTGCTATACTCTACTCGGAACGACTATGTCGATAGTCTTTCATTTTATTTTTGTAAACCATTCATTGTTTCATTGTTGAACGCATAAGGAAATTGAATGTAAGCTTGTGCCTTAGCACGAGCGTGGAGTGCGGTGCGAGAGTTCTCATATTTCTTCAAGTTCTTTTCTATATTCTACACAAGCATACAAGATGGGATTATTCCCTTAGCTAGGTGCGTTGAGTCATTTATTAGCATGTGCGGTGTTATCGCCTAGCGATTCTAGCAGTAGTGTCCGTATTGTTATGTGTCTAGGCTAAGCAAAGACGGGTTCATCGGAGCCACCCACCTTAGCGATGTTCGTATCGGCAGAGCGATACTCCGATAGCGCCTTTGAAAGTCTAAGTCTGGATTCATCCTTGATGGGCCAATGTAAGTCTTGCATCGATTCTTCATCAGGTCGATGCCAACTCTTCGGGTCGACGGCTCGTTTGAGTCGTTGCACTTGCCGTTTGAATCGGCGTTCCGTTAGGGCGGAGCGGGTCATTACATAATACACCACTCAAAACAAGTCTCGTCCTCGAGACTTCCTGAGTGCAGGTCATCCTACCGTTCCCTAACACATGTCGTGTGCGTATCTTAGACAATCCCTATCGAATGGCTTTATCGCTCGATGGCATCGAACTATGCTCGGTTATCCTTCCAAGTTTTATGTTGCATGCGTTTGGTGAATTTTATTGAATGACTGTCCATTTATTTTAGACTTGATGGTACTTATTCAATCGTCGTGTTTCTTCGACTTGGTTGCTATTTTGTCGTGTCATGGGACTGTAATGGTCGCACGAGGTGCGTTGTAATTCATCAAATGCGAGGGTCATAGGCTGAGACTAACTCACTCATTCCTTCATGCGCATCTCAACACCCACTTGCAGCTGCATTCGAGTTCATCATATCGCTGAGTTTGGATCGTACACATATTCAAGACGTCCCCCGAATACGTACATTTCAACCAAGCTTAGCGATTAGCGAAGTCGGACAAGCTACTCATGATAGTTTCGATTTGCTGATCGTTTTTACTAACTTTGATTAAAATCGAACTCATGTGCGTCTCACTATCGTTTATCTCGATCCTCGAGATGATCCGATTCGTTTTTCAAGCTTTCTTGTCTACGAAATCAATACGATTTCTTCTTAGCGGAGTCGACCAAGTCTAAGTAATTTCCGTCCGATTCGAGACCAAGTATTGCACTATCATCGAGTACGTCTTCCTATCAATGATTCAATTCGTTATCCCAACTTTACTTGCGCATCATTCATTCATATTGTTCTCTTTATTTGGGGCCAATCTTGTCGTCGTTCACGCACACTCCCAGTTTTCCGTCCTACTCTAAGTCTTGTTGTCCCAAGTCTATCGTCCGTCCAGACGATACTGTAAATGTCAGTCACACGGGTTCAATCACTCGGTATTGGGTCGTCCGCCTATCCGCTAGGTCATAGTTACAAGTCAAGTTCTTGGTTCATTTTGCAAGGTCATTGCACGACGCTCGCCCCAAATCCTATGGTCAAACCATTTGTTCGTTTGTACGGAAGTTTCTACCCAAGTTCGTTTCACTCAAATTTCTAAACATCAAGCAGTGTTCGCCCTATTCACATCAAGACATTCTCCGCTCCAAGTCCGAGCTCGTTAGGAATGTCATCCTACGATAGGTTATCCTCAACCAAATCCTCGACATGTTAATATCGTATATCCACACTAGCAATTATCGTAGTCTATCTCTTCAAGTATGTTTGATACAATTCACCTATCCATCCTATCCAATCCACGTAGTCGATCACAAGGTCGTCTAGCATTGCAATATGTCGCGCCCCGATCTCACGCAAGTCTGATTATCCACGGCGGACATGAATCACCATGTCAACATTTCCGCGGAATAATCGTCCTCATCGGGACGTAACTCTTGCGTTGAGTCTGGACTTACTCATTTTCGGTACGCGTATTGGGTCTACTCAATCTTCAACTTTACTTTGTCTTTTCAATCATAAGTCCGATCAATACTCAAATCCGCCTTCGCTTCAAACCACAAGTCGAAGCGATCAAAATTGCCATGTCAGGATATTTCGAGTTCGATCATTCCCGTTGGACATGAATCACCATGCCAACGCTCACGCGAAACGATCGACCAAAATCCGACGTGACGCATGTACGAGGCTGGAGTTGCGCTCGTGCAAGACAAGATCGTTGTCATTGTGGTTATCACCGAACAATCAAGTCACTTCCCTCCTTCATTCCAAACATTCATTTCTATCAAAAAAATTCAACATAGTATCCTTCAAAACAATAACTTCTAACATGATCATCATTCATCCTTCAAAAGTATAACTAAATCTCGGTTGGTACATGCATGTGCATGTTAGAACAAAGAGCACTGTTGTCTTGTCCGAGCACGGCCAGTGCATCGCTACGTGATACCATCCCGTTGGCAGGTCAATCGGCATGGAATCCATATAAATAGGAAAGGCCAATGGGGTGGCGCCATCCAGGCGGGCGGGCCGCCCGCCAGCAAAATGCCTTTTCCGTAGAACAAAATCGATTATCAGAGGAGGAAGCCACCAAATATTAGTTTAGCGGCGAATGAAGACCCAAATCAGTCTAGTTTAGTTCCTCGTAAAGTTTGAGATGGCCACAGAAAGAAAATTACTACAAAATATCCACAGTACTGATCGGCCATCACTAATCACTATCATTACCAAACCTTAATTAGATTAGTTAAGCCGAAAGAAGAATTATACCAATACTTTCAGAAAGCTAAAAGAGTTAAGTAGCAGCCACACAAATTCAAACAAGAGAGGCGGAAGACTGTCACCAACTACAAGTCTACAACTATGGTACAAGTAGTCCTATTTATATGACGATGGTCATCAGCACTCTTCGTCCCAAACCAGCACACACACAAATCAAAATGGCTTCCTTCTCTTTAGTCCTCTCCTTCGCCATTCTCCTCTCCGGCCTCGGCCCGGCATTGGCTAGCAATTGCTACGAGTCCCTCATTAGCTTCGGCGACTCCATCACCGACACGGGAAACCTTTTCCACTTGAGCGGTGGCAATCCGAGAGGAGGCTCCGGCCAGCCCCCGTACGGCGAGACCTACTTCCACCGCAGCACTGGACGGTTCTCCGACGGTCGACTCATTATCGACTTCATCGGTACGTGCTTAACAACAATCAATTTGGTATGAAAAAAATCCTAGAGAAACTCGCGAGTTCTTAATTTTAATTTTCAAGACTCTGTCATTAATAGCCTTTAGATTACATGCATTACAGGTATTAATTTTTTGGGAAGCAGATCTGCTGTTCCATTTATTCTGTTCCAATTCTATTTTTTTTCCTATTACATATGGGTCCACCATCCACTTATATACTCCTATGGCACATATGTAATAGGGAGGAACATAATTGAAATATGATAAATGTGACAGCAGATCTGTTCCCAATTTTCTGACCTAAACATAAAAAGTAAATAATACCACGTGTCATATCTCATTTCCTATTTGAGTTTTCATAACCCTTCCTACTTGAGTTTGTGTGGTAGGACTGATTTGCAAGGCCAACTTTGGTCCAGGACAGCCACGACGATCGCTGATGACCCAAAGATCCAATAGGGTTCAAAAAAATCAGTTTAAATATAAATATATTTTTATATTTTTATACCTAAAATAGACCTAATATATTTTATGGATTTTATTTAATACAAAATATTTATGATGTGGTGGTTACCATGTTAGGCTTGCATACATGAGGTTTTCAATTCTCAGTAACGACAGTTTATTTTAATTTTTTTCCTTTATATTATGTATGTGTTCCAATTTGGCTCCTATGGTCTCGTTTGGTTCGCGGAAAGGAAAAGGAAAGAAAATCAATTTTTTATTTTTATTTTTTCCTTTAGAAAATTATAATTTTTATTATTTTTTTCGTGTTTGGAAAGGCTAAAAAAATCGGGAGAAAAAGTAAATTTCTATAGTGAAAAAGTGAATCACTAGGTGGGTGGAGAACTACTTTCCTCCAATTTTTCTTTTTCTTGAGAATCTATTTTTTTAAAATATTTTTTTGACATCCAAACATCAAAAATGAATCATTTTTCTTTCTAACACCATGATTTACTTGAACCAAACATGGCCATATGAGCTCAGGGCCTGCTGATTTGATACGGGAAATGCATGCATGCATGCGCATGCAACGTATATATAATTATTCGACTTGCGTGGTCTAATACGTATATAACTGTATATATCAGCCGAGGCGCTCGGACTGCCCCTGGTTCTGCCGTACGCCGGAGGAGCGAAGCAGAGCGGCGACGGTTTCAAGTACGGGGTGAACTTTGCGGTCGGAGGGGCGACGGCATTGGACTCTGGGGCCTCCAACAAGATGGGGCTCCTCGTCATCAACGGCTACTCTATGAAAGTCCAGATGGGGTGGTTCAAGAAGCTGCTCCCTTCGCTTTGTGCCTCTGCTTCCGGTGCGTACACGACTCATCAATAAAGTTTTTTATTTCTTAAGCGTCAAACCAACCTATAATTTTTTTTTTTCTTTCCTTCCAGTCATTTGATTGTCCATTCTTAGTAATTTTTGTATGATGCCCCCCTTGAGTAAACAAAGCGATTGAGAGGATAGTAACATTGAAAGAATGAACCATAGGGGTGTCTCATAGCACTTCTGATTAGGGGTGCAACATATGCGGGCTAAAGCCGAATCAAATCGGATAAACCCGTTAATGGACTGGATTTGGATTGAAGATATTCGGACTCGGGTTAGCGTTCGGATTAATATAATTAAATTCGATCAAAAATGGTGTTGGACTCGGATTCACGTGTCGGATTATTCAAAAAGTCGAAAATTCGACATACATATAATCTATATATAGACACTCTTTCATAGTTTTTAGATAAAAAAAAATATTTAAATCCTATAAAAAATTTCCTACCCTGATTCTTCGACTCCTTACCATAAATTTTATTTTAGTTTGTATTTTATAATAATTGAGACGTAACTAATATTTAATTATATATTTAATATTAATCTTGTTTAAAATTTTAAATGTTATATTAGAGACCGATAAATCTGATGAACCTGATCCAATCCGAAAAACTTGGGTACTTTTTTATTCCATCGCGTTCGGCTTTGGACTTTGTATGTTGAACCCGAGGACAGGTCGGGCTCGGAGTAGACTTATGAATGATCGGGTTGAGCTCGAGTTGAGTTCAAACCCGACCCAACCAGCCCGAGTTGCACCTCTACTTTTGATGGAAAGCCAAAACTCATCACTTTCATGTGGTGAGTCCGACCCTTCGAATAATTTCTCGTTTGATAAACGTAATTTATTTTTATTTCCAACAAATTTAACAGTAGACTACTCTTATGTTTGATTTAGATTATTAAAAATTATTTTCGACAATTACGAACAGTCGAATAAATTATGTTTCCACAAAATAAGAGAATTCTATCTCTTAGGTGAGTATTTTTCTCCGACTGGACAAAATACTTTTTGTTGTTTTTTCCCATACGATTTAAAAATAAAATTGTCGCAAAGCAGTTGCAACACGACCATAAAATTAAATTTCAAAAAATATAAATTATTTGACTATATAATATTCTGCTCACCAAACGTCATCTAAAAGTTTATATACAGGATACAGCACTTTGAATCAACTTTCCTGTCGTAGAGCGGTTGCAGCACAACCATAACAATACAACGTAAATGATATTCATTCAACGTTCAACGTTTATGTTCTCCAATAGCGCACACAAAGCTCCTGTCAGCAGCTATCACACCCACCCAACAATTAAATCACTGACTAGTGACAACTAATTATTGTACCCAACGTTGGAAGACGAAAGCCAAGTGACACGTACGGGTTAATAATTGTTCTGATGTTGGGGATATCAAAATGACACGTTTTCATATTCTAGTGGACGTTCCAACTCGAAGCAGTATAACCCGTGTTTTTGTTTTTTAAATTATTTAGTTATAGCAAATAATATATAATATTAAAATTTAGATTTTCAAATTGTTTGATATTAGAATTTAAATTTTTACAGAACTCAAAATCGATAACATAATAACATAGTAAAATTGAAATCCAAAGATCCAAACACTAATATATAGCATATGAGGTCCTATTAATAAATGAGTCCAATTTTGTTAAGCCACAAAACTATGGTATTTATTCACCCTTTAATAAAAAAATAATACGTGCCAAAAATTATTCAACAAAAACAATTTTGAAAGTGATTTTGTAAATCCTTAAAGTAGATTTGACTAAAGGATTTAACACGTTAATCTTTTATTCTAGATTGAACAAATATTCTAATTTTACTGGGTGACAAAAATAAATTCAGTACTAAATAACCACTTTTTTTTCTCTCTCTGTCTCTCTCTCTTTATGACAGTGCCCTGCGTAGCAGTATGACCCATGTTACTTGTCTTCAATTGCACCAAAAGTATAACCCATATTGCTGCCATAACCCATTTATGGCTCACAAAATCCTTTCTTATGGCATTATTTCATGATACTGTGATCGTAAGCTTAATTTTCCAATTTCAAAGTAGATTTTTCTTCTATACTGTAGCTAGCCCTTGAATCAATAGTCCCATTTAACAAATAAGCAAATCAACAATCTAAAACTATGTTTGGGAAGGAAGAAAAATGGGGGAAAAAAAAATTAAGAAAAAAGTGGGTAACAAATTAAAAGCTGTGATGTTTGAAAAAAGGGGAAGAAAAATGGAGGAGAAATTTTTGGGAGAAAAATTTATGTAGGTCCCACCCAAAAAAATTTCTTTCAAAAATGGAAGAAAAATGAACACACAAGAAAAAAATCTTGGTAAATTTACCGAACTATCCTTCATTTAATTTGTTGCATTTTTCTATGTTGAGAAAAATCAAAGGTTAAGTAGTAATTTTATCTATGTTCCACAAAAAATAAAAAAAATTAATTCTTTACTTTCCTTTCATTACTTTTTTATCATCCAAACAAGGAAAGGTAAAATTAATTTTCCTTCCCCTCCATTTTGCTTCCTCTCAAATTTTTCTTTCCCTCCATTTTTCTTTTCTCAAAGTTCCTAAACATAGTGTAAAAGTCTCCTTAGAGCATCTTCAACCCTATTGTCTTGTAATGTTTTATGATTCCACTTGATGCATGCATCTCAAATGTTGATTTTTCTAAGGACCTAAATAGAGAAAGTTTAAGGGCGTAAATGAAAAAGAATCGTCCATGTGTCATCATATTGAAAGTTCTTATTTGAGTTTCTGTAGGCGAATTGGGAAGCCATTGTGAAGTGCATTGTTCAGTCAATGTTTTAAAAATCGGACCGATGATCGAACCGATTTTTTTTTATACAGGTTCAACCGGGGTTCAACCAGGTCTGACCCGTTTTTTAAACTGTATACTTGAACTCCGAATTCTCCTCCCCTATCTGCAGCATTCCCATCTCACCACTCTAAATACTAACAAGCCTATGTGTCCCCCAGTTGTTAATCCCTTTCCCAAGAGAAAAATATAACTCACCACTCCAAATAAATACTGACAAGCCCACGCCTCCAGCTGTTAACCCCTTCTCCAAAAAAAAAAAAAAAAAAAAAAAAATTAAAAACATAAGACAACTTTCATTTTTCTTTTTCTCCTCTCTACTTATTCACTATTGCACTTTCTTCTTCCATATTTTTTTTTCTTTCTTCAAAGTTTCAACACTGATCCCCTCACAAATGGGGCCAGCACGGGTGATGAATTTGCTCAAGATCACTCGACGACGAGTATAGTGATGGACGGAAATGGTAAGTTGCGGTTGCACTCGGAGGTCTGGCTGTGCTCGGCGCTCAGTTGCAGGTAAGTTCGGGTCAGCAGAGGGATGTGCGGCTCGGCTCGGCTTGCGACACTCCGGTGGAGGTGGAGACGCGGAGATCACGGCGGCTTGTGTTGCTCCAAATTTTTCGTGAACCGGTCGGTTTTAATGAACTCCGGTTCGGACGGTTCACTGATTAAAATTCGATTTTGTAAAAAACCGACGGTTCTTAAAAAAAGTCCGATTTTAGTTAGACCGGACCGAATTTTTTAATAAATCCGGTCAGACCCGGTCAAACCGTCGGTCCGGTCCGATTTTGACAACATTAGTTTAGAGCTAGACAACAAATTTCACAATGTCATGCTTTTATTTTTGCCATATAGATTTGACAACATCAGTCATAATCGATTCAGTTTCTGAGTGTATCGTTTTCTACTTTTAATTCTTTATTTTTTACTTTTAGCTACTATGTTTATTAACGCCTCACGGATTGTGTGACAGAATGCAAAGACATGTTAGGCAAATCCCTTCTTCTTGTGGGGGAGATTGGCGGAAACGACTACTACGACGCTCTAATGCAGAGGAAAACTTTGGACGAGCTTCACGACCTTGTTCCTAATGTCGTTTCCGTAATTGGCTCTACAATTACTGTGAGTATATAGAACTAGCTCACTGAAGAACTTCATTCCATTCATTATATAATATTTTGTTCCGCGGACGTACACATGTACGAACACCATTGGCCTTCCCTATTTACAAGGACCATAATCGGTTGACCTGTCAATAAAAATGTGATGCGATTTATATATATCTATGTTCCTAACTCGTTATATATGTCTATTAATTATAATTATTGGCTTCCAGGAATTGATTGGTATGGGGGCTAGAACAATAGTAGTTCCCGGGAACTTCCCGGTCGGTTGCAGCCCGGCGTTGCTTACATCATTTCAGAACAGTTCCGGATCGGACTATGACACTAGCACCGGCTGCATCAAGTGGTTGAATGAGTTTGCAGAGTACCAGAACAGCAAGCTCCAGGAGGAACTACATAGTCTTCGGGAACAACACCCTTCTGCCACCATCATATATGCCGACTACTACAACGCCACCATGAGCATCTTTCGATCCCCTGCCTCATTTGGTGAGCGTGTGTATATTTATAAAAGAGAGTTCCAAATTTCCAATATTAAGTATTCTTTAATGTTTTCGAAAAAACAATAATTGAATATATATTTTTATCGTACATATTAGTTTCTTAACTAGTTAATTTTATATAAAATTTTAAACTAATACCATAAACAAATATATATTGAACTGTTTCGGAAACACATTCGTAAAATGTCAGATTCATGATCCCCTCATATATACGAAATTTTCGCTTGTTTATATAGCTATTGGATCTGTCTTTTTATATTGTACATATTATATCCTTAACTATTCAAATTTTTGTATCTTTTTTGTATAGTTTTTTTTAACTATCTAAATTTCTCGTAGTATATATATATATATATATATATATATATATATATATATATATATATATATATATATATATATTTTCGCAAACATATAATTGGGCGGACTTGAACCTTTTTGTCGTTTTCTCTGGATGTCCGCTATCAGAGGAGGAGCCCAAGTAGGACATGGGTGGGCTGTAGCCCGGCCCAAAATCTAGAAGAAAAAAAATTTCTTAGTTATATATGCAGCCGGCAGCCTATTGATCAAACTATCCAGACATGACTGAAGCCATGGTGGGTATTATCCTTTCTTTCCATTGTCTAGCAACAGTGGAACCTGCATGCATATATTACGACCTGTAAGTTTAAACGTTGTCCAAAGGGCATTTCATGGGAGGGGCAATGGCTTCCTTCTGTGCTCTTGTTCTTACTGTAATATTCTTACGTTTTCTTGTAATATTTTGTTGAAAGAGTTTTTGTAAATATTTATTTTTTATTATAATTTCATTGAAAAGGACTAGTATCTAAATTGAAGACAGTATTCTCTTGTTATAAGTGGAGGAGTAAGTATTATTTTCTAAAAAAAAAAATTTGTTAACTACGTCATGGTGTCATACTGCAAAGTAATTTCTAACAAACATAATATACAACAATTTCAAACTAAATGATGTGGTTAGTTTTTTTTTTGAAATTTCACGCACACACACAATTGGGGGACTCGAACCTTATCGGTTCCTCCGAGTGTCCACTCTAATTAATACTATTAGGCTAGAGAACTCGGACAATGATGTGGTTAGTTTGACGACGTGTAATGCTTGTTTAGTGCATTGAATTATTTATGCCACTGATCAATACCAATTTTTGTCTCCCCTAATTTTAAATGCTAGCTCCGCCACTGTCCGCTATAATACCATTAGGCTAGAAAGGTCGGACCTATAACTAAAAATTAAAGTAGTGATTTTTGAACAAATAAATGTACAGTATGAACAATATGTAGTGATTTTTGAAGCTACTACTGATTGCAGGATTTCGTAAAGAAGAAGTTCTGAAAGCATGCTGCGGTGGCGGCGGTCCCAATAACTACAATCTAACGCTGCAGTGCTCGGACTCGAGGGCCAAGGTGTGCGACGATCCGTCGGAGTACGTGTCCTGGGATGGGGTGCACATGACCGAGGCGGCTTACAAGACCATCAGCAACAACTTGCTCGCCGGGCACCTGGCGATGCCTATCGTCAACAACACGTGTCCTAGAATAGCACAAAAGATTGGCGTCGACCAGCATACTTCCGGAGTTGGTGTGGGATTTCTGGCCACCAGGGACGTCACAGTCTGGTTTATATTTGTCATTTTCTATCTTATGTATTTTATTGTGATGTAAAAGAGTTAAACAGTACTTTATGTATTATAATTACAGGAAGTCTTTAAATAGTTAAAATAATATAATTTTGTAGGTGAACTTGTGAGTCCTAAAGTTACTTTTAAGATTATGACATTCTCTACCAAAATAGTGCTTCCAATATTATAATTTTTGAGTCGGTGCATCTTTGGTTGGTGTAGAATACTCTATTTAATGTTGGAAATTCTTCTATAACACTGCGATTTAAATCTGCAATAAAAAAAAAATTAAATTGTTACCGGCCTCCGGAGAAGTCGTACACGTAGTACTGTCCTAAGAGTTAGCTCGGGTCTATGTGCAGACTGAATCCGAACGCCCCTAGTGGTAAAATCTTCGCTCCACCGGAATCTCGTTGCCGCACACGACGTCGAGAGAATGACCCCGACTTAGCTCCGCCCAGAGCAACAATGGAGAACAGCAGTGATCTTGAAAGGACGATAATTTTAGAGAGAGAAATGAGTTTCTGTGTGTAAAAAATGAAGGAATGAGGCAAGGTATATATAGGAATTTTCCAACGTAGGAGAATAATGACAGATTTAATTAGTCAATTAACATAAACGTTACAGAACGTTTTCCAGCACAAGGTTCATTGAACCTGGACGGAATTTGAATGGTGAACGTTATGAAATTTTAAAACAAATTGTAACGGTCAGAATTTTTGGAAATGAGCAAAAAAATCTTTTAGGATCTCGGCCCGAACCCGAAGAAGGAATCGAATCGGCATTCGGCGCCCGCAGATGTGGGCACGTACCCGCACCCGTTACGCGCACCGAACCGAACCGAGCCGAGCCGGGCCGGACGGCGGCGGCGGCGCGCTCGTGTGGCCCATGGAGCTCCCACACACAACTTTTAATGAAGCAAAAGGAGAAAATGTGATATATACATAGTGGAGGGCATCCCACTAGCCGATGTGGGACTAATGGTTTTTTTTTTAGACTTGAGCTTTTGCTCACATAGGAGCAGCAGCTAACAATCCCCCCCCCCCCCCCCCCCAAAGGTCAAGTTCCAAGATAATATAAAGAAAAGGAATAAGATAAGAGAATTTCTGGACAGTTGTATACTATGCATAAATGAGATGGACTACAGCGTTGAATCTCACGTAGTGACTATTGTCTTTGTCTGAAGAAGAGCTTGATGGACTACGCCTTGAATCAGTCTTCTTGAATCAGACTCGGAAGGTAGCACACATAGTACGCTAAAGGTACTTGGGTCTATCGGGTGGCACGTTTGGTTGGCCATGCGCACTTTTACACATTCATGAGAGTTGTCTAGGATCGCCCTGTCCTATAGTCGCGGCCCTCACGACCTCTCATATAGGTAAGTCCTTAAGGGTTGGTGATCGAAATCAACCATGCATATCATGCTTGGACTTATTAAAAGTTTAAACTCAACCTATCCATATCACAAAAGGAACATTGTCACCATCGGGATGGGGTATGAATGTACACATGTACAGCCTCCTGGGCTTTTATTTTAAAGAGAATTTAATCTCAGGTCAGTGTTCCATAATAGTCACCTAGTCCAGCTTATTTCTACCCATTGAACCGGCTTCTTGGGATCTCCAGTCAGACTCGGTTGGGTTGCCACTGCTGGTGACTAAACTATGGGCTTAATCCCATCCCCCTCGATGATTCTAGGATCAATGTCCTAGACAGACCCTTCGTCAAGTGGTCTGTAAGGTTCTTTTTTGACTTTATATAGTCAAGAACCACATATTTGCCCAATAGGCTCTTTATTGACTTGAAGCGCAGCTGCAGGTGCCTGTTCATCTTAGCATTCACAGAATCATACTTTAGTAGTTCTATAACAGATTTATTATCACAGTTTATAGAAATTACAGGAATAGGATGAACATAAACAGGTATATGCATAATAAGATTTCTGAGCCATTCAGCATCTGTACATGTAGTATCCAAAGCTATTATTTCAGAGTCCATTGTACTTCTGGATATGATAGTTTGTTTACATGATCCCCAGGAGATTGCAGCTCCTGCTAGGGTAAAAACATATCCAGTAGTGGATTTCACATCATGTGAATCAGTTACCCAATTTGCATCGGAATAACCTTCTATGATATCAGGGTGTCTAGTATAATGAAGTTTATAATCTAGAGTACCCTTAAGATATCTAAATACTCTGTCCAATGCAGTCCAATGCGACAGATTTGGGTTACTAGTATATCTACTTAGTCTCCCAATAGCAAATACAATATCAGGTCTGGTCCTATTTGTTATGTACATAAGGGATCCTATCATCTGTGAATATCTATGTTGTTCTATAGGAGATCCTTCATTCTTCTTGAGAACAACATTACTATCATATGGAGTAAGGGCAGGTTTTTTGTCAAAATACTTAAACTTCCTTAGCATTTTCTCAATTGAATGTGCTAAAGATAGAGTATATCCCTCATTGTATTTGGATACTTGCATTCCTAGGATCAGGTTTGCTTCACCTAGGTCTTTCATATCAAACTGGTTAGATAAATAATTTTTAGTATTATTTATCAATTCCAGTGAAGATCCTAAAATAAGGATATCATCAACATACAAGCATAAGATAACACAACTTTTATTTGTATTTTTAGAATACAAATATTTGTCATATTCATTTGGTACAAAACTAAATTCTATAATGACTTTGTCAAATTTGTTGTGCCATTGCTTGGGAGCTTGCTTTAGGCCATAAAGAGATTTTACTAATCTGTAAACCTTCTTTTCTTGACCTTTAGCAATAAAATCTTCAGGTTGCTCCATATATATCTCTTCTTCTAAATCTCCATTTAGAAATGCTGTCTTTACATCTATTTGATGGATCAACATATCATGAATGGATGCTAAAGCTAGAAGGGTTCTAATAGAAGATATTCTAGCTACAGGAGAGTAGGTATCAAAATAATCTAATCCTTTCTTCTGGGTAAACCCTTTGGCCACTAATCTAGCCTTATATTTTTCTATGGTACCATCGGCTCTAAGTTTTTTCTTAAAGATCCACTTACAACCTATTGGTTTGCTGCCTAAAGGAAGGTCTGCTAAAAACCAAGTATTGTTCTCCATGATGGAGTTGTACTCATTGTTAATAGCTTCTTTCCAGAAAGGGGCATCATGAGAGGATATGGCTTCTTCATAAGTTGAGGGATCACCTTCTATCAAAAATATGAAGAATCCTTCTCCTAAATTCTTTTCAATCCTTTCTCTTTTACTCCTTCTAGGTTCTATGACTTATTCAGATTAAAAATTGGGCATTTGGTCATGAGAACTAGTAGACGGAGTAAGAGAAGGGTTAGAGGAAGATGAAGGGGTTCTATCCTTGAAGCGAAAAATGTTCTCAAAGTAAACTGCATCTCTAGCTTCGATGATTGTGTTATTAAAGATTTCATTTACTTCAGAATAGGTTACAAAAAATCTATTGGCATTACTATCTAGGGCATATCCTATGAATACAGCATCTACAGTCTTAGGTCCTATCTTGCTCTTTTTGGGTTCAGAAATTCCTACTTTAGCTAGACATCCCCAAACTTTGAGATAATTAATCCTAGGGGTCCGACCTTTCCATAACTCATATGGTGTCTTATCATTAGTCTTACTGGATATCCTATTAAGAATATAACAGGCTGATAATAAGGCTTCTCTCCAAAGATTATCAGGGACACCTAAGCTGAGAAGCATGGTATTGACCATATCTAAAAGAGTGCGATTCTTTCTTTCAGCAACTCCATTGTATTGTGGTGAATAAGGAGCAGTTATTTCATGAATAATTTTGTGCTCTTCACAGAAGTTAGTCATTTTATTTGAGATATACTCTCCACCACGATCTGATCTAAGGATCTTAATCTTCCTATCCAACTGGCTCTCAGCTTCAAATTTATAGACCTTGAATATGTCTAGAACTTCATCTTTGGTCTTAAGGAGGTAGGTATAACAATACTTTGAATGATCATCTATAAAAGTAACAAAGTATTGATAGAACTGGAAATTCCCAGGACCCTTCCTTTGGTGTGCGTATTGATCGATAGAAAGTTAAACAGATCTAATACGTATTCTAACCCTTCATAGGCGGAAACTAGGGTTCACGAATTATACCTACGGCGGAAAGGAGACAAGTAATTTCTGGCAATCTCGAGCGGACGACCCCAAGATCTTCTGTACGTATTTCTTCCTCGAGTTGGACGTCGTGTGGGCGACGATCTCCCAACCTTTTATTCTCCTTGGCAGCCCTCTCTTTCTCTCATTACGTGAATCACGAATTTAGAAAAAATTTCAGATTTTTTATCAGTCATCTGGCGGCCAGAGAATAGAGGATATATATAGGCTACGGCAGGGACCATGAGGAGAAATTAGGGTTAGGCCTCCTAACGGATCTGGATATCCCGTGTTCAGCCCGAACACATAATCCAGGCCCATTAACAATAGCTCGGTCCACTAATGAGCTATTGTTGCACTACCTCCCTAATCCCAAATTATGTTTGTGGGCTCCTTTTATTATATGCTCGTTTGGCTCTCCATGTTAAGATATCATATGTCCGTCGATCAAATTAAGTTACTGACAACTATATTGATTCGACATCTTTTATCCTTAAGTAGTATCGCTCAACTTTATTTATCATATCGGATATAATCCACCTGCAGGGTTTACATGACAATCCTTATGAGCTCCTTAAGAGGACATCATCAACCCGATGTATCGGGATATGGATTCCATTTATAATCAACAGCCCATCATACATGCAATATTGTTACCCAATTCATAGAGGTGGTTGATCCATAATGAATCTTACTCTTTTATGAGTCAAAGTAATGCACATTGCATATACATATCCGTTATTATATCCGAATTAAGAGCACAAGCATTCATAATAACAGAGGTTTTTGTTCTCTTATGTAGTCAGTACAAAGAAAACAACCTCAAGTGGTCCTGTTCAATACACACAAAGTGTACTAGTGTAAACCTATAGTCAAGATAGACTAATACCAGATTACACTACAACCTTTCCAATAGATTGTCCAAGTCCATCTAGGTTGTGATCTATTTATATACTCCATAGAAAACTGATAATATGATCTTCTGTGTGACACCACACACCATATTATCTACAATATAGAATATCAGACATTTGCATTAACACTTGCAACAAATACAATATGCAAACATTTGCCCATATGATTCTTATTCAAAATTTAAGGAAATAAGGTTACTACAAAAGTGATACTTTTAGTATATAACCCTAACAATCTCCCACTTATACTCAAAGCATTGCTTTTCAGTATACTGGTACAAATCTCCCACTTATACTTAAAGCCATACTGCTACACATCTAACTCCCATTCCCTCAATATGACTGTCAAAAGCCTTAGCTGGTAAGCTCTTTGTAAAGGGATCATCTAGGTTGTCGGCTGATGCTATCTTGATCACAGCAACTTTTCCTTTCTTTACGAAATCTCGTATTAGGTGGTACTTGCGCTCAATGTGTTTGCCTGTCTTATGGGCTTGTGGTTCCTTCGAGTTTGCAACTGCACCACTATTATCACAATAAAGTGTAATAGACTTAGGCAAACTAGGTACCACATCCAAGTCCAACAAAAAGTTTCTGAGCCAAACCGCTTCTTTGGCTGTCTCAGAGGCTGCCACATACTCGACTTCCATGGTAGAATTATCAATACATTTTTGCTTGATACTCCTCCACACAATGGCTCCACCTCCCAAAGTAAACACATAACCAGAGGTAGATTTCCTGGAATCCCTATCTGACTGAAAATCTGAGTCTGTATACCCCAAGGGAACTAAACTATCTGCCTGGTAAACTAGCATATACTCTTTAGTCCTTTTCAGGTACTTCAAAATATACTTTACGGCAGTCCAGTGCTCTTGTCCTGGGTTAGACTGATATCTGCTGACCATGTCTACGGTAAAACAGATATCTGGTCTCGTACATAGCATTGCATACATTAAGCTTCCTACTGCTGAAGCATAAGGAACTGCCTTCATGTTCTCTATCTCTTTAGGTATCCTCGGACACTGCTCCTTTGATAGAGCAATTCTATGTCTAAAATGTAAGAAACCTTTCTTAGAATTTTGAACACTAAAACGAGTTAGTACAGTATCGATATAGGAAGCTTGGGATAAGCCCAACATCTTTTTCTTGCGATCTCGTAGAACTTTGATCCCAAGGATGTGACCTACTTCTCTCAAGTCCTTCATATCAAACTGTTTGGATAACCATACCCTTACATCAGATAATACCTTCACATTGTTTCCAATGAGCAAGATATCATCCACATAAAGTACTAGGAACACCATCACGTTTCTGTCACACTTTCTGTATACACATGATTCATCCTGACATTAATCAAATCCATAGGATTTTATCACCTGATCAAAATATATGTTCCAAGATCTGGAAGCTTGCTTAAGTCCATAAATGGACTTTCTGAGCTTACAAACAAGATGCTCCTGGCCCTTTTCAATGAACCCGTATGGTTGCTTCATATAGTTGTCTTCCTCAAGACTTCCATTAAGGAAAGCTGTCTTGACATCCATTTGCCAAATCTCATAATCGAGATGAGCTACAATAAATAAAAGAATCCGAATAGACTTAAGCATGGCTACAGGAGAAAAGGTTTCCTCATAATCGATATCCTCTCTTTGAGTAAAATCTTTTGCTACAAGCCGAGCTTTAAAGGTTTCAACCTTACCGTCTGATCCTCTTTTTCTCTTATAGACCCACTTGCATCCAATGGCTTTTACACCAACGGGTGGTTCTACAAGCTCCCAGACCTGATTAGAATCCATAGATTCTATTTCAGATATTATTGCTTTTTGCCAAGACTCTGTATCTTTATCTTGGAGTGCTTCATTGTAGGTACAGGGATCATAATCTTGTTTCTCAGGGACGAAGTCTGACGACTCTTCCAAGAACATATATCTATCAGGTTGTATCATAACCCTCCCACTACGACGAGGCACTATCGGTTGTGGTGTAACATTTGTGACAAGTTGTGCAGTTATTTGTGGTTCATTCTCTTGTACTGTTGGTACTGAAGTACTTGGTGTCTCACGTCTCAGTTCTTCTAGAACAACTCTACTTGTGGGTTTATGGTTCATCACATAGTCTTCCTCTATGAATCGGGCATTGGTGCTAACAATGACCTTCTGATCCTTAGGACTATAAAATAAACCTCCTTTCGTTCCTCTTGGATAGCCTACAAACAAGCGTACTTCTGTACGAGATTCTAACTTATCTGCTTTTTTATTCAGCACATGTGCTGGACTACCCCAAATGCGAACATGTTTCAGACTAGGCTTACGCCCAATCCACAGCTCTGTGGGAGTAAGAGGTACTGACTTAGAAGGAACCAAGTTCAAAATATAAGCTGCAGTCTCTAAGGCATATCCCCAAAACGAATCTGGCAAATCCGAATAACTCATCATTGATCTAACCATCTCCATAAGAGTTCTATTCCTTCTTTCGGCTACACCATTCTGTTGGGACGTTCCAGGTGCAGTCAATTGGGATACAATCCCAGCCTCTGATAAATAATCCCTAAACTCTCCAAAGAGGTACTCGCTACCACGATCTGATCGTAATGACTTGATACATTTTCCATGACGTTTTTCCGTTTCAGCCTTGTACTCTTTGAATTTCTCAAAGCACTCAGACTTACGGCGCATCAAATAAATGTATCCATACCTTGAATAATCGTCAATAAATGTGATAAAATATTCAAAGCCACCTCTAGCTTGGATAGTCATGGGTCCACACAAATCAGAATGAACCAATTCCAACACATCTTTGGCCCTATACCCCTTTGCCGTAAAAGGCCTTTTGGTTATTTTACCTTCCAAGCAGGATTCACAGACTGGTAGTGCCTCCACTTCCAATGAACTCAAAGGTCCATCTTCAACCAGTCTTTGAATCCTTCTTAGGTTAATATGCCCCAATCGCAAGTGCCAAAGATATGTTTGGTTCATACAAGAAGGTTCTTTTCTCTTATTTAAGTTAGATGACATATTATTCATTTCCATAAGTTGTATTGTGGGCGAAATAGGATTAATGACATACAAATTATCAACCAATGCACCAGAACAGATAAAATATTTATTCTTTCTAATAACAATATTATCATTAAAATAAACTGAATATCCATCCTTAACTAACATAGAAACAGAAACTAAATTCCTTCTAAGTGAAGGTGCATAAAGACAATCTCTCAATGTCAAAGACTTATTTCTACCAAAAGATAAAGTAACATCTCCTAATGCAACGACCGATACTTTTGTAGCATCACCCATGAACAAGTATATCTCTCCATCACTGAGCCGTCTGGTTTCCTGGAACCCCTGCAATGTATTACAGACATGATTAGTGGCTCCTGTATCTACACAGCAGGTGCCGGTAGATAACACCGCTAAACATGTTTTAACTACTAGTAAATGATATATACCTTCTTTGTTCCCTTGTTTGAGAAGTGGACAATCAGTCTTCCAATGTTCTGACCTTTTGCACTTGAAATATTTGCCTTTCGACTTTTTTACCGCGCCTTGAGGTTCCATGCCCTTCTTTGCTGAGTTTACCTGTTTCTGAATGTTATTATTCTTCTCACCGCCTTTTGGCTTAGAAGTAGAAGCCTTTTCAGAAACAAAAACATGACCACTCTGCCTAAAGAGAGATTCAGCATCCTGTAGCTCTTTTGTAAGTTCTGCCAAACTATACAACCTTTTGTTCATGTTGTAATTAAGGCAAAAATTATCAAAACTTTTAGGCAGAGTCCCGAGAATGATATCGACCTGGGATTCCCCATCGATTTCAGCTCCAAGGATCTTCATCTCATTCAGATGACCCATCATCTTGAGAACATGATCCCTTACTGGTGTACCCTCAGCCATTTTTGTATTCATCAAACATTTCATAGCAAACTGTCTAGCTGCTCTACTCTGATGTCCGAAGAGTTCCTTGAGGTTATACATCATGTCATAAGCTGTGGCCATGACCTGATGCTGATGTTGCAGTAAATTTGACATAGATGCCAGAATGTAATACCGCGCCATCTCATCTGCCTTTTTCCACTTCTTATAAGCCTCTTTGACCTCTTCATCCGAGTTAGCATCAGGCTTAGGTGGGCATTCCTCAACAAGTACTTATTTGTACTCCTCAGCAGTCAAAACAATATCCAATTTATGTTTTCAGTCAATGTAATTAGGTCCAGTAAGTTTGTTTTCTTTAAGAATCACCATAAGTGGACTTAAAGAACCCATTTTTGAAATCCTGAGAATCACATAAATAAAATTATGTAGGGCAAAAAAAACTTTTTGAATTAACTAAATATTGATTCCCTCAAAACAATAATAAGAAATTCACCATCATCTTGAACACCATGAATTTAGCATGCCACGATAGTGTGGACGTATACAAATTCAACTTTGTTCAAGTAGATTTTTCTTATTAATTTTACTATCATGTCAATATAACTTTATGACAAATAAAATTAATATGCTGGTCTTGCTCTGGTCATACAAATAATAGCAGTGACTCCGATGGGGAGGATACCATTATTTGTATCTAAGTGTATACCATTACTTAATACTAAGTCCATTACCTTGTAATGAGTTCCTTCAGATGGAGAAGTGAACACATACTAGGTAACTTTCTACAATTATCCCTAGGGAAATTTGTACTGATTATCCATAATTATACTCATCCGATATGGAGGAAAGTACTAAAGCCAACACGCAAGTATAATTACATCACCTACAAACCAGTAATGGAGACCATAGGATTTATACTAAATAAAAATCCTCTTCCACTTAGTTATTTAACAAGGAGAGTTTTTCTACTAGTTGATATTATGTCCATGTTGTCCATTATTAATGTAGGCTTGGTTTTTCAAAAAAAAAAAACCACACAATAATAAACATGCATAATCAGAAAAAGCAAAATAACAAAAATAAGAGAAAATATCCAACTATTATGGTCATCTTTGCTGCTCCGTTCTCAACTATCCGAAACCAAAATCTGGCGCTGCGCAGATCTATTCGGGGTTCGACCTGCCCGGTCAGGTCGCGGGGTTCGTGGCAGCGCCCTAATATTTTTTTGTTTAAGGTTTTGCCTGTCGATTTCTTCATCAAAAATCATCTGTCTGCCTCTGGACTGCTTAAAACCAGCATCTCGTCCGGCGTCAGAAACAGCCACCACCGCCATCACGATTGATCAAAAATAATTAAAATTACATCAATCATATGCCTCCTGAAGGAATTCACACATAATCTAGATTGAAAAATTAAAATAATAAGCACGATCAACCCTCGTGATTTTAATTCAAGGTTGTAAAAATCGCTAGTCGGCTGCTAGTCGGTTGGCGGGGACTAGGGATTAATCGGATTAATCGGAGACTAGTCGGGCACTAGTCGGATTAGTCGGTTTGCGATTATATATATATATATATATATATATATATATATATATATATATATATATATATATATATATATATATATATATATATATATTAAAAAAAATATTTATGTAATATATATTATATGTCATCAAAGTATTATTCATTATTCATGCAATATATGATTCACATGTCACACAAAAAAACTGCAGTAAAAAACAAAAGAAAAAACAGGAAAAAATAGTCCAGTGTTGACTGTCCACATATATTTCATTATATTATATATGTCATTCATTCTTATATCATTTATTATATTATATATATACATAAAATTGTACAGCTGTAGAATGAGTGTCCAAGTGTCTTGAAGAAAGAAGCTACAGCTACCAAACAAAACAACAAAAGAAAGAAAGAGCAAAAACAAGCAGCAGCAGCAGCATATATGCAAAAAAAAAGAGCAAAAAAACAGCAGCAGCAGCGCACGCTAAAAAAGCAAAAAATGCTAAAAAAAAAGCAAGAAGAAAGGAAACAGCAGCAGCATAAATAGATGGAGAAGGCGAAGATGAAGAAAAGAAACGGCAGCAGCATCAATAGACAAAAAAAAAAAAAAAAAAACCTGCGGACGTCGACGGCGATTGGGGAGCTGTGGACGTCGGCTGTGGACGTCGGCGGAGATGGGCGGAGGTCGACAGGTCAGGTAAGCTTTGGTTTTTTTTTTGGATTTTTCTTCTTCTTCTCCTTCTGCTGCTTCTTCAGCTGCTACTTCTGCTGCTGCTTCTTCTGACTGCTACTTTCGGTGCTGCTGTTTTTTTTTAAAATTTTAAAACTCGAGCGGCAGTCGGCCGACTAGGTCCGCCTGGCCGACTAGGACTGCCTAGTCGGCCGACTAGAACCGCCTCGCTGCTCCTCCGATTTCCCTCTCCGACCAGGGCCAAATCGAGTCGTCGTCGGCCGACTAGCGACTAGGCGGCCGACTAGTCGGCCGACTAGCCGATTTCTGCAACATTGTTTTAATTACATCCACAGTAACAACAACATCCACGACATGTCCGTGGTTTAAACAACACAATCAAAAAATATGTATTGGACCATAATAGTTGGATCTAAGATGCCTGTAAAACCGTTAGAACAGATCTACATCTACCGACTATTACACAGCACAGGTTTTATTAGACAACATGGACGTATCAATCAATACATAGATCCAAAGTGGCTCTGATACCAATTGATGGAACTGGGGATTCCCAGGACCCTTTCTTTGGTGTGCGTATTGATCGATAGAAAGTTAAACAGATCTAATACGTATTCTAATCCTTCATAGGCGGAAACTAGGGTTCACGAATTATAGTTGCGACGGAAAGGAGATAAGTAATTTCTGGCAATCTCGAGCGGACGATCCCAAGATCTTCTGCACGTATTCCTTCCTCGAGTTGGACGTCGTGTGGGCGACGATCTCCCAACCTTTTATTCTTCTTGGCAGCCCTTTCTTTCTCTCCTTACGTGAATCACGAATTTAAAGAAAATTTTAGATTTCTGATCAGTCATCTGGCGGCCAGAGAATAGAGGATATATATAGGCTACGGCAGGGACCATGAGGAGAAATTAGGGTTAGGCCTCCTAACGGATCTGGATATCCCGTGTTCAGCCCGAACACACAATCCAGACCCATTAACAATAGCTCGGTCCACTAATGAGCCATTGTTGCACTACCTCCATAATCCCAAATTATGTTTGTGGGCTCCTTTTATTATATGCTCGTTTGGCTCCCCATGTTAAGATATCGTATGTCCGTCGATCAAATTAAGTTACTGACAACTATATTGATTCGACATCTTTTATCCTTAAGTAGTACCGCTCAACTTTATTTGTCATGTCGGATATAATCCACCTGCAGGGTTTACATGACAATCCTTATGAGCTCCTTAAGAGGACATCATCAACCCGATGTATCGGAACATGGATTCCATTTATAATCAACAGTCCATCATACATACAATGTTGTTACCCAATTCATAGAGGTTGTTGATCCATAATGAATCTCACTCTTTTATGAGTCAAAGTAATGCACACTGCATATACATGTCCGTTATTATATCCGGATTAAGAGCACAAGCATCCATAATAACAGAGGTGTTTGTTCTCTTATGTAGTCAGTACAAAAAGAACAACCTCAAGTGGTCCTGTTCAATACACATAAAGTGTACTAGTGTAAACCTATAGTCAAGATAGACTAATACCAGATTACACTACAACCTTTCCAATAGATTGTCCAAGTCCATCTAGGTTGTGATCTATTTATATACTCCATAGGAAACTGATAATATGATCTTCTGTGTGACACCACACACCATATTATCTATAATATAAAATATCAGACATTTGCATTAACACTTGCAACAAATACAATATGCAAATATTTGCCCATATGATTCTCATTCAAAATTTAAGGAAATAAGGTTACTACAAAAGTGATGCTTTTAGTATATAACCCTAACAAGTATTTCCTACTACCTCGGGTCAAAATCCTATTGGAATCACAAACATCACTATGGATAAGTTCTAGGAGTTCAGAATCCCTATAGACAGATTTGAAAGGCAATCTAGTGTGTTTGGCTTGAACACAAATCTCACATTTGTGTTCATCATATATAGGAGTCTAAGGAATAAGATCTAAGTTCATCATTCTTTTGATAGATCCTAAGTTCACATGACCTAGTCTACCATGCCAAACATTTGATGATTCAACATTTGTAACAAAAAAATGATTAGAACTTTTATTCATAGTACTTAAAATAAAGAGTTCATCTTTCACAAATCCTTTCCCCACAAACAAATCATTCTTAGAGAAAATTACTTTATTGGCCTCCATTACAATTTTGTATCCTGAGGCTACAAGGAGAGATCCACTAACAAGATTTCTCCTGACAGGCGGCACATGAAGCACATCATGGAGAGGTAGAATTTTTTCTGATGTCATCTTCAGATCTATTCTTCCTCTTCCCACAACTTGTGTCGTTGAACCATCTCCTAGGGTCATGCCTCCTCTACCTGATTCCTGATAGGTTGAAAAATAGGAGCGATCAAATGAAACGTGAACATTAGCTCCAGAATCCAACCACCAATCATCATAATGGAAAGACAGGTTTACTACAGGTTGACAGCTTACAGACCTGAAGGAGCTGGAAGACCCATTCAGAATCATGTTAGCCTCTGGCTTGCCTTTTCCCTTGAAGGAGTTCTGGATAGGTTCTTTCTTCGTTTGGAAGCAGTTGATGGCTGTATGGTTGGTTCTACCACACACAAAATAAAATCTTCTTTGATCCTGAGTCTGACCAAAGTTTCTAGGTTTTTGGGGTTGAGGGTTTTGGTGGTGATGGTTTTGGTGATGATGATTTTGGTGATGAGGTTGAAAACTCTGCTTCTTTTTTAAGGAGTTTTTCTTGGATTTGAAATGGTTGTTAGACTTAGGTTTTGCATGGCTTTCTATAAGGTTTACCTAAGCTGTGGCATTTGACCTAGCTTTGGTCTCGGACCTATATTTTTCTTCTGTTCTAATTCTCTGTAGAGCTTGAGAGTATGTAATAGATCCTTGTAGATGTAGAAGGTCCTTTGCCACTTTAGACCAGGAAGGAGGGAGTTTATCTATCAAGCATCCTATTTTGTGCTCAGTAGAAAAGACTGTTCCCTTGGCTTGAATCTGCCTAAGGTGTTCTTGGAACTCATGGATTTGGTCATTGATAGGTTTGCTATCTACCATGACATATTGGTTGAATGTGGTAGAATTGAATCTATCAATTCCAGCATCATCACAACCATACTCATCTTCCAAAGCATTCCAGAGTTCTTTAGCGCTTTTATACTCAAAAAATATGTCATAGAGTGACTCCGACATAGCGCTTAAGATTCTGTGGAAGCAGTGGTAGTCAATTTCCTTAGGGGTCTTGGGCTTGGTAGAAGAGGAGGACTTGGAAACCCCTACGTCAGACTCAGTCTCATCAGAATCATTTGAGATGGGCATGGACCCATCAATGGCAGAAATCAGGCCTAAAGTGGTAAGCCAAAATTTCATCTGGCTTTGCCACCTCTTGAAGTAGGTGCCATTGAATTTCGCAGGCTTTGCAGAAAAGGTCTCTTCCTTGGAAGTCATGTTTTCTAAAGTATGAAAAATTATATTTACTCAATAAGATGGCTTTAAACTAAAATTAACAATTAAAATGATTTTAGTAATAGTCCCTTAAGGTTGGGTTAGCTGTAGGGGCCGAATTCCAGCAAGCGGAGGTTCACTAGGAACTCTTAAGTACCTGTCGCTTAGACAAATTTTTGCCTTGTTGACAGAAGGGCCCTTTCGGCTTGTTCCCAAACAAATCTTAACTTTAGAACTTTAAAATTAAAGGAATTTTACTAAATTAATTAATTATTTGATTTAGCCTAAATTGATATATATTGAGTAAAAAGGAACTAGTATGGTCAAAATTTATAAAGTGTATTGGCTAGCAACTATGTGAAGAAGGATGACAGTAGCAGATATGTGAATAAGACTATTTGTGAAATGAACAACAGTAGAAGCAACAATATTAATATTGCTAACAGAACAAATTATGTTAAAAGGTTTAATAAAAATTACTTCCTGGTATTTGTGACAGCAAGCAATTTGATTTGTATATGAGAGCCACTTATGTATAACAAAGCAACTTTTGATTTGCTAACAAAACAACTTTTGTATATGAGACTTTTGTATAAGGATACTTGTTTTCAATAGACAAAAAGTTAACAGAAACTTTTGTATAAGGAAACTTGTTTTCAATAGACAAAAAGTTAACAGAAACTTTTGTATAAGGAAACCTGTTAACAAAACAACTTGTTTTCAATAGAGAAAAAGTTAACAGAAACTTTTGTATACTAGAATTTTGTATAAGGAAACGTGTTAACAACTTTTGTTTGACCGAATAGATCAAGAATTGTTTACAGGAAGCTTGTACGAAAAAAAATATAACAAAGAAGAAGATGAATAAATAATTTGTAAAATTGATATAACTCTTAGATTGTTGGAAATTCTTCTATAACACTTCGATTTAAATCTGCAATAAAAAAATAATTAAATTGTTACCGGCCTCCGGGGAAGTCGTGCACGTAGCACTGCCCTAAGAGTTAGCTCGGGTCTATGTGCAGACTGAATCCGAACGCCCCTAGTGATAAAATCTCCGCTCCACCGGAATCTCGTTGTCGCACACGACGTCGAGAGAATGACCCCGACTTAGCTCCGCCCAGAGCAACAATGGAGAACAATAGTAATCTTGAGAGGACGATAATTTTAGAGAGAGAAATGAATTTCTGTGTGTAAAAAATGAAGGAATGAGGCAAGGTATATATAGGGATTTTCCAACGTAGGAGAATAATGATAGATTTAATGAGTCAATTAACATAAACGTTACAGAACGTTTTCCAGCACAAGGTTCATTGAACCTGGATGGAATTTGAATGGTGAACGTTATGGAATTTTAAAACAAATTGTAACGGTCAGAATTTTTGGAAAGGAGCAAAAAATCTTTTAGGGTCTCGGCCCGAACCCGAAGAAGGAATCGAATCGGCATTCGACGCCCGCAAATGTGGGCACGTACTCGCACCCGTTACGCGCGCCGAACCGAGTCGAGCCGGGACGGGCGGCGGCGGCGGCGCGCGCGTGTGGCCCATGGTTCTCCCACACACAACTTTTAATGAAGCAAAAGGAGAAAAGGTGATATATACATAGTGGAGGGCATCCCTCTAGCCGATGTGGGACTAATGTTTTTTTTTTGGGACTTGAGCTTTTGCTCACATAGGAGCAGCAGCTAACATTTAATTCGAGAAATACAGTTTCCTTCAACTACTGTCCGATGTTGGCCAACATTGTCGCACTTTGGCTTCTAAGACCATCTCCAATGTGGGTTTCTATCTTCCCTATTTCTATGGAAGAAATCTACTTTAGAAAAAACTTCTCCAAGTGGTAATTTCTATCACTATTTCTATCCTAGGTGACAATGATGTAGGATGGAAACTTTCTAGGAGGTTTCTACATGTAGAAACTCTCATAGAAATTCTCCTATCTCTCTTGACAATTATTATTGGACACCACACCATTAAATTCGTCCTTTTACTATATGACACATATGATAGAAATGGAGAACCATTGGAGAATATTTTTGTATGTGTTAGTGCCGGGACACAATTTTTCGATGGAAAACTGAGAAAATGAAACAATTGTAAAAACAATGTTTCAAATCAACACTTCAAGGTAGGTGATTCTGAATTACGAGAATCTAAAAAGATTTCGTAATCAACAGCAATCAGATCGTAGTACTTCTAAAAAGAAGATACAATCAGAATTACTGGCAGCAACGAAGAAGGTGACTGGCGAAAGATGGAAGAACTCCTGCTGGGATGAATAATCACTGTTGCTCAAAGCTTTATTCGCCCTACACGAACAGCTTCCAGGAACCAGCAACTTCGTCGGAAAACTTGGAACACTCCTGCTCTTCTGACTCCTCGGATGGATACGAACTCCCGTACAAAAACAACGCTGGTGCGGTGCCTTTCCTCTCTCTCGAAGGCTGCTGGAATTCGCAAGCAAATTTCGATCAGAACTGTGTTAAAAACACTTCAGAATTCTCTGTTTACTTGTGTTAAAAAAACACTTCATAAACTTTCTGTGGTGGCTTCTCTTAATTGTATCTATCCCGCCTTGAGAGAGAGAGGATGCCTTATATAGGCCCTGCAGCAACTGTTCGGTTGCCACAAAGTTAGAGACGTGGTAAAAACCACCCCGAACATGCAACAACTGCCCAGAACATGCAAACGCACGTTCTGCTGTAAGTTGCGCTAATTACGCGTACCCTGCGCTCCTTGCACTCTGCGCACTGAGCCACTTGTGCCAACTTGCGCCAACTGCACACACTACGTTACTGCGCAACCTGCGCCACTGTGCGCACTGCACAACCAGCACAGCCAGCGCACCCGACGTAACCTGTACGTAACCTGTGCGCAACCTGTGCGCAACCTGGCGCGCAACCTGGCACGCACCCTGGTCGCGCAACCTGTGGCACGCAACGTGGCAGCGCAAGTGGCTCGCGCAACTAAAGCGCACTATGCGCCTAGCGATGATGCTGACGTGCTATGTGCAAAGTGCGCCAACAAAACGCCACATTACGCCTCATGAGCCCATGAGCCCGAGTCCGAGTTCGAGTCCGAGTCGCTAAGCCCCTACGGAGCTTAGCTCCCATGGAAATGAATTTTCCAAGGGCAAAAAGCATGAATGCTTTTATTGTTGATTTAGCCTTTTTTCCATTAGAAAAATAACCCCACATGGCACACCCATGTGCACCTCCACACCACATGTGCATCTCTAAACTAACAAAGCTAATATATAGAGATACAACTCCTTTGGTCTAGCCGATGTGGGACTAAAATTCTCTTTGAAAAAGACTAAACTCCAACAATCCCCCACATATCTCTATATATGAGTATAAGTGTTCCCCACAGTAACTGTCCATCATGCATTAGGAGAGATGTCGCTGACGACTTGAATCTTCCCGCATGGATCAAAAATCAGACTATAATACAAGAATGGGCTAAGCCTTGAATTCTGCATCATAGCTGAAATTTTTTCCACTCACATAATGTAGTTACATGTGCTTCTGGCTACACATTAAAGGCCCTGTGCCAGCCTGATTTCAGTGTATAATTTTGGGCGTCTACAAGTTTACCCTCAAGAGATGGCCTGATATCTCTTTGTCCATATACTATAGGTGAGTTCATTATAAAGAGACATGGCATGAAGCGCTTTGCGCTTCCCTTGCGCTGCTACGCCGCTATGACATGGCCCGATGCCAAGGCATTACCCCTCCCTGGAAATCACCCCATATCTGGAAACCTTTGTTGTGTCATACTACTGTAGCATGAGAATACTGCCTCTTTGTAGTGCCAAACTACCCAGCATGAAGCCTTAGGCTCCCTTGTGGTATTACGCCGCAACGACATGGCTTGCAAGGCCGAGGCTTTATCCCTAACCGGGTACCTCATCGTGGTGTCGTGCCACTGTAACATGAGGAACTCCTCCTCTTTGTAGTGCTGACTACACCCCTCTTTATTTTAACATACAGCATTAGGCTAACTGCCTATTTGCGGTACTACACCGCTGTGACTTGGCCTGCAAAGCCGAGGCTTTATCCTATTCCTCGGCAGCACCCCATATATAGGAACCTCATTATGGAGTCACCCCACTGTAGCATGGAGTTTCACTACTTGTAGTGCTGCTTTACCGTGCTTCCTGTAAAGCACACCAGGCATTCACTCTGCCTGAGAACTCATTAAGGCAATTAAGCCAACCTTTCCACAGGAACCGTTTTCCGCAGAAAACAATAGTAGACAACAATGGTTATAGGTCCGTAACCTCACCATGCCCAATAGAACATGTACCCACCGTTCCTGATATTCTTCCGATTAGTGGTCCTCCCTTGAAACAAAAGCTAGATGCCTAGTAAATAAATCTTTGAACTATTAGCATAAAACTTTATGGTAGGAATACAATAATACAATATCAGAATGCCTTCAAGCCCATTTTACAAGCTGTGTCATCGACCAGCTGGCGCTTGAGGCCCTTGGTGAACGGATCCGCCAGGTTCTTCTGACTCCGAACATCAATCACTGCAATAACACCTCTCTTGATAAGATCGTGTACTGCCCTGTGCTTCAACCGTACAGTCCTCTTCTTCCCGTTGAAGAGGTCATTTGATGCCACCGCCGCAGTCGCCTGGTTGTCGCAGTATATCGGTATTGTTGGTATTTGCGCCCCAACCACTGGAAGATCATACATGAGCTCCCGAAGCCATTCTGCTTCCTCGGCTGCGGTATCAATTGCAAAGAACTCAGATTCCATGGATGACCGCGAGAGCATAGTCTGCTTCTTCGACTTCCACGATATAGCAGCTCCACCCATTGTGAAAATGAATCCACCTGTGGACCTCTCGCTCTCCACCTCTGAGCACCAGCTGGCATCACTGAAGCCTTCCACTACCGGCGGATCTCCGTTGTAGTACAGTGCATATGTCTGAGTCTTCTTGAGATATCTCATAACCCGTTTCACAGCTTTCCAATGTTCAGCACCTGGGTTGCTCGTGAAACGACTCAGCATTTCCACGGCGAAAGCTATGTCAGGCCTTGTGGCAGTAGTAGCATACATCAAACTTCTGATTACACTTGCATACTCCAGCTACCTGATGCTTTCCCCTGAATTAGGCTTCAGCTTCTGATCATACCTGTACGGCGTATCGATCCCTTGAAGATTCCGATACCCATAACGAGTGATCATTTTCTCAATATAATGAGACTGTGACAGCGCTAGTCCAGTATCTGTCCGGATGATCTTGATCCCTAAGATCACATCAGCTTCCTCCAAGTCCTTCATACTGAACTTGCTTGAGATGAATTTCTTTGTCTCTGTGACACAGCTAATATCCGTACCTAGGATAAGCATATCGTCCACGTACAGACAAACGATCACATCTCTTCCATCAGCGAACTTCGTGTAAACACACTTGTCCGTATCGCTGACCATGTAGCCATTTGACCTTATAACTTTGTCAAATTTCTCATGCCATATCTTGGGAGCCTGTTTAAGACCGTACAAAGATTTCACCAACTTGCAGACTTTGTCTTCAAGACCCTTGATGACAAATCCCTCTGGCTGTTGCATGTAAATCTCTTCGGTCAGCTCGTCATTTAGGAAAGCCGTATTCACATCCATCTGATGTATCACCATCTTATGTATTACTGCGAGAGCAATTAACATTCTGATGGTGGTCATTCGGGCTACTGGAGCATACGTGTCAAAATAGTCAATCCCATGCTTCTGAGAAAACCCCTTGGCTACCAACCTAGCCTTGAACTTGTCAATAGTTCCGTCTGCTTTCATCTTCTTCTTAAAGATCCATTTGCATCCGATGGGTTTCGCTCCTTCAGGAAGATCAACCAACACCAAAGTGTTATTTTAAGTGATAGAATCAATTTCATTGTCAATCGCCTCCTTCCAGAAAAATGCGTCTCTGGTCTTCATCGCCTCATCATAGGTAAGCGGATCAGCTTCCACATGATAGGTGACAAAGTCACTTCCGAAATCCTTCGGCCTCCTCATACGCTTAGTTGACGGCTCAGCTTGTTCTGGTTCAACCGTTGTTTCAACAACAACATCTTCTTGGACCACATCTTCATTGAAGACTTCAGTTTCCTGCGCACCCTCATTGTTCTCCGGTACATCCGCAAGAACAATATTCTTGTGCCTTACAAATTTGTCTTCAAAATATTCTGCGTCGCGAGATTCAATGATATGATTTGACTCAATATCAAGAAATCTCCGAGCATCACTCTTCTTGGCATACCCCAAGAAGATCGTCTTAGTAGCCCTTATCCCAAGCTTCTGAATCTTCAGATCTGGAAGCTTGACATACGCCAGACACCCCCACACTCGAATGACATTCAAGTTAGGTCTGACCTTGAACCAGAGTTCATGAGGAGTAACGTCAGAAGTTGCATGAGGCACTCTATTTAGAATAAAAGTGGCCGTCAGTGCAGCTTCTCCCCAGTAGTACTTAGGAAGACCAGCAGTCAACAACATTGAGCTAATTATTTCTGTTAACGTTCTGTTCTTCCTCTCTGCTACTTCGTTTGATTGAGGAGAGTACAGAGCCGTAGTCTCATTGACAATTCCATGTTCTTTGCAGAATGATGCGAATTTATGAGACCTGTACTCCCCACCTCGATCACTTCTTATTCTTTTGAGTTATTGTCCAGTCTGCCGCTCAGCTTCGGCTCTGAACTCCTTGAACTTCTCGAATGCTTCGTCTTTAGCCTTCAGCAAGTAGACGAATGCATACTTTGAGAAGTCATCGATGAAGGTTATGAAATACTTTATCCTGGCCTTTGTAGAGAACTGTTTGAAGTCACAGATATCGGAGTGTACCAACTCCAGAAGATCTGTACTTCGATTAACCCGAGGAAAGGGTTTCCTTGTGATCTTTGTTTGAGCACAAACTTCGCATTTCTCTTCCTTACCTCCACACTTGGAGATAAGTCCTAGACTAGATATTCTGTTTATTCGTTTATAATGAACATGTCCTAGCCTATTATGCCACAACTCAAGAGTATAAGCAGAAGGAGTGATTTCATTAATCATATTAGTTACATTGGACTGATTTACAAACTGAATTTTGAACATTCCTTCGGTATAAAAAGCTTTCCCGAAATATGTTTCCTTGATAGGCATCACCATCTGGCCAGCATTGATGTCCATCCTGAGGCCTGCGTTGTAGAGTAGGCCTCCTGAGATCAGGTTCTTGGCGATAGCAGGTACGTGCTACACGCCTTGAAGCGTCAGAGACTTCTCCGAAGTCAGCTTCAACACCACCGTCCCGATCCCGAGCACTTCAGCTTGTGCCTGGTTCGCCATCATAACCACTTCAGAAGTAGGTGTGTAGGTGGTGAACCACTCCTTACTAGAGCAGACATGGCAGGAGGCTCCAGTGTCTACCCACCAGTTAGAGTCAGTCCTTACCGCATCAACCTGCGCAATCATAGCAACAACGTCAGTGATCATAGATACCTTACTAGGCTCTCCTTGCTCTAATTGCTTGGTCTTTGCTTTGCATTCATTCTTGAAGTGGCCCTTCTTGCCACACTTGAAACAAGGCATCTGAGACTTTGCCTTCTTTCGCTTGAAGGAAGTCCCCTTCACGTTCAGATTGTTAGGGTCTTTCTTCTTGTTGTGGGAAGTCGCCTGCTTTCCCCTTGGTTCCTTGGTATGAACCAGATTGGCGTTAGCCAATTGCTTGGACAGTGCATCCACCTTCAGTTGAGCCCGCATCTTGTCCTCAACATAGATTTCCTGCAAGAGATCCTCAAGGCTGATCTCAAGCTTCTTCCTATGCATATTTGTATAGAACTTACTCCACCCAGCGGGGAGCTTTGAGACAATCCCTCCAACAACAAACTTGTCGGGGAGGGGCATCGCATCGTCTTCCAACTTCTGTCGCAGCTTCAGAAATTTTTTTACCTGCGGCAACATGGACTTCTCGTCCTCAAAGAGCCATTTGTGATATTTTTCAACCACAAATATCTTGCTCCTGTTCTTGTCTTCTTCGTACAGTTTCTCCACTTGGCCGAAAGTTTAGTAGCCGCAGTGATTGCGGCAGCAGACCCAGTATCTGGAACGGTAGGTTCCTCTTCAAGAAGCACGTGAACCACGTCTCTGAGTTGAAGAGTGAGATAAACCTTCCTCTTCCAGACTTGATAATGCTCTCCATCAAACTTTTCTAATTTACAAAAGTCAGTATTGAGGAGTGAAGCATTAACGTTTTCCATCGTAGCAATAAAGCTTTGAGATTGTTAGTGCCGGGGCACAATTTTTCGATGGAAAACTGAGAAAATGAAACAATTGTAAAAATAATGTTTCAAATCAACACTTCAAGGAAGGTGATTCTGAATTACGAGAATCTAAAAAAAATTTCGTAATCAACAGCAATAAGATCGTAGTACTTCTAAAAAGAAGATACAATCAGAATTACTGGCAGCAACGAAGAAGGTGACTGGTGAAAGATGGAAGAACTCCTGCTGGGGTGAATAATCACCGTTGCTCAAAGCTTTATTCGCCCTACACGAACAGCTTCCAGGAACCAGCAAGTTCGTCGGAGAACTTGGAACACTCCTGCTCTTCTGACTCCTCGGATGGATACGAACTCCCATGCAAAAGCAACGCTGGTGCGGCGCCTTTCCTCTCTCTCGAAGGCTGCTGGAATTCGCAAGCAAATTTCGATCAGAACTGTGTTAAAAAATACTTCTGAATTCTCTGTTTACTTGTGTTAAAAAATACTTCGTAAACTTTCTGTGGTGGCTTCTCTTAATTGTATCTATCCCGTCTTTAGAGAGAGAGGATGCCTTATATAGGCCCTGCAGCAACTGTTCGGTTGCCACAAAGTTAGGGACGTGGTAAAAACCACCCCGAACATGTAGCAACAGCAACCGCCCAGAACATGCAAACGCACGTTCTGCTGCAAGTTGCGCTAACTGCGCACCCTGCGCTCCTTGCACTCTGCGCACTGAGCCACTTGCGCCAACCTGCGCCAACTGCGCAACCTGCGCAACCTGCGCCATTGCGCGCAACCAGCGCACCCTGCTGACGTGCTAAGTGCGCCAACAAAATGCCACATTACGCCTCATTAGCCCATGAGCCCGAGCCCGAGTCCGAGTCCGAGTCGCTAAGCTCCCATGGAAATGAATTTCCCAAGAGCAAAAAGCATGAATGCTTTTATTGTTGATTTAGCCTTTTTTTCATTAGAAAAATAATCCCACATGGCACACCCATGTGCACCTCCACACCACATGTGCATCTCTAAACTAGCAAAGCTAATATATAGAGATACAACTCCTTTGGTCTAGCCGATGTGGGACTAAAATTCTCTTTGAAAAAGACCAAACTCCAACAGTATGTCTACAATTTCTATGTAGAAACTCTTCCAACTAGGATAGAAATCTTCTTAAAGTACAATGTCAAGTAGGATAAGAACTCAATTTTAGAAATCACCATTGGAGATGGTCTAACACTTCAACCTCCTTCTTTTCATTTATATGATGAACAACCGTTATGTATGTCGGATCATATTGTCCATGATATGACCAATATATTCCCAACTTATATTTGAATGAAAAGTATGTTAATTTGGGGAAAAAAAAGAAAAAAAGAAAACTCAAGATGCACGGAGACAAATCGACCTCCAGATTAGGGGTGAGCATTCGGTTTATTCGGTTCCAACCGAACCGAATAAGCAAAAACCGAATTGGACCGAAACCGAATAAGCAAAACCGAAATCGAACTGAATTGGTCAATAACCGAACCGAATTAAATCGGTTCGGTTTTCGGTTTTTGGGTTTTTTTTTTGCTTTTTTTGTTAATATATATAATAATTAAATATACCTAGATATATTCAGTATATACCTATAACATATACCTATATATATTTAGTATATACCTATAATTAACACACACGCACACGCACACACACACACACGCACGCGCGCGCGCACACACACACACACACAGATATATATATATATATATATATATATATATATATATATATATATATATATATATATATATATATATAAACTAAATTTTTTTATTCGGTTTTCGGTTTTGGACCGAAACCGAAACCGAAACCGAATAAGAAAATTTAGTATTTTCAAAACTGAAACTGAACCGATTTTTTTTAAAACCGAACCGAATTCCTTATTCGGTTCGGTTCGGTTCGATTTTCGGTCCAAAACCGAATAATGCTCACCCCTACTCCAGATCCATTTTACCAAACACTTGGGTCTTGTACGGTTTTCGGAAACGGAAATCAAATTTTTTTCTTATTCGGAAAATTAGAATTCGTTATGTTTTTTTTTTTTTTTGTGTTTGGTAAAACAAGAAAATAATTGAAGAAATATAATTTGATTTTTTTTTTTCAGATTTGGTTACTGCATTAAAAATAAAATATTATTGCTCCAATAAGCTTTTTGTTTTTTAGAAGAAAAATGACATCATATAAATTCAAAAACAATGTATAAAATAGATAATAATACATTTGAGCGTCCTAAATTTTTATAAAAAATACTAGAAAATTTAAAAAAAGATAAAGAAAAACCAATCACACGGATTATGAGAGGAAACATATTTCTCCTTTTTCGGTTAGAAAAATAATTTCCACAATTGAGATTATCAAATAAACAAAAAATAATTAATTTTCTTTTCAGATTCCTTAGATCCATTAACCAAACATATACTTATTTTTTCATGTATGCATTCATGAATCTATATAGCTCTGTATCCACGGAGATTTATCAAAGCCTTGCAACCAAAAACTAGTCCTACATGGCGGACACTAGACCTTCCAGAGAATGGAAAAAAAAAAAATATATTTAAGTACGGAAGCAAAAAGAATCTTACAACAATAATACCAACAAAATTTTTATCTTAAATTAATATTAGATCAGGAATTAATTTTTTTAATATTATTATGTCCCATTTGGGGCTATTTATGTGCAGCAATAACAGCATTATATCTTTTCCAAGCCACCGATCCAAGCATCTCGCAATAATGTCACCTCAAGATGTGTATTGCGTCGGACGGTCCAAAATTCGGCATGGACCCAACACGGACAAATCCGGGCTGGGCCAGCCCGAGTCCGATCTCGATGTCGGCCGACCTGGTCCACAGGCAACCCAAATTCGAGCTGGGTTTAATGCGCCGCTCTAGGCTGAGTCAACCCAAACCTAGTCAGACCCGGGTCCCCAACCCGGTCGACAACCAGGTCAAGTCTAGTCCCATGCCCGATAACCTGGAATCCCACCCCTTTTGGCCCACCTCATTAAATATTTGTGCGATATTTTACCAAAATGCACCTCATATTACCTTTATTATAACGTTGAGAAGGATATTTTGATACAAAGAAAAAATCATCCAACAACCATTTTAAAATTGGGAATTTTTTGCTAAAATACCGCAAATTTAGCATTTTGTGAATGTTAATAAGGGATAATTTTGTTATTTTGCGGAATAACAAAAATATCACAAAAACATCTCTATTCTAAATGTATTGATGGTCTTTTGTAACCCGAAAATTCTTATAAATAGGCCTAGTTCATCCAAATATACCATAAAAAATGTATCCCCTTTTCTAATACTTTCAAACAATCTAGTGTTATTGAAACGACTATTTTTTCGTTGCCATGAAAAATAAACAACCACCACAGCAATCGCAAGATCAACAATCTTAGTCCGCGGTACAAGGGCCTCAACTCGTGCCGCAACCTCGTGGTTAGAGCTGTCAAGACGGACCGGCGGGGCGGGCCGACCCGTAACCCACCATAACCCACCATTTGGCGGGGCGGGGCGGGCCGACCCACCATTTTGGCGGACTGGAAAAATTCCAACCCAACGGCGTGCCGCGGGCTAGGCGGACCGGCCCGCTTAATTTTTTAAATTTTTTAATTTTTTTAAATTATTGTTTAGTTTCTTAAAAGGAAAAAAAATCATATATATAATATTTTCTATTCACTCTCATATGCATCAAATTACCAGTAAAATACAAGAAACATTGTAATAGTAGATATTTCTTTAAAACACCTTCATTCATGTAAATGAATGAGCAAATTTAATATTTTATACGTCATTATTTGCATTAAATGAAATTTTTTATCATTTATAATACATATCTCATATATGTGCTAAATAAAAAATTTATAAAAAAAAAGATAGCGGGCCAACCCACTTAGCCCGCGGGCTAGCCCACCGCGGAACGGGCTACTAGCGGGCCAGCCCACCTAGGCCCGCCTGTTTGGCGGGCTCCTAAATGCTCGGCCCAACCCACCTTTTTGGCGGGCGGGACGGGCCGGCCCAACGGGCTTAGCCCATTTTGACAGCTCTACTCGTGGTGGACACTAAACTACGGATAGTAGATGAATCATAATTAAATGAGATCCTAAATTTGACACCACTTTTAGAGAGTTTACAATGAGCGTAACCGAAAGAATAATCTCGCGTGGAATTATTTTTAATACTTGCGTTATGGAACACGAATCCAATGGAAACGTAATTGGGCCATAGGAAATATATGTAGCACCTAACAAGTGTATCTAGTTTCTTGCATCTTCTTGAAAAAAAATGTACCATTTTTCAGTATGTATTATTATTGTCGGATAGGTATTTTTTTTATGGGACTTATGTTTGAGTTTCTGCTGTCAACCTCTCTACAAACACTTTTTTCTTGGAAAGAGATTGAAAATAGGAACTCAAACATAAGTTGTATTACCAAACATTGACTTATATAACGAGAATAATTTATATTAACAAATTATTAATTAGATAATATTTTTACCGAAAGTCTCAAAGACCACACCCCCTTCAAACGCTGAAGACATAATTGTTATTTTAATTTTTAAAGCCCAAAAATAACTTGGCCCATTTCCTAAAGGCTAAAATCCCTTCTTCTTCTTTTCCAAGGGGGCAACCCGCAATCGCCTCGGAACTGGCCTAGACACAGCTCCGTAAAACCCGGCCCGTACTTTCTATGGTATGGGTCGGACTGTAATCAAGGTGTGATTCGGGCCAAATCGGATCGGCCCGCAGCCAATCCAACCCGGCCAAACTGGACTTGGTCCGGGCCCAGCCCGGACCGGTTCAAGTAGCGGGACGGGCCTGGCCCGGCCCGGTTTGTATGGAGCAGACCCAGCCCGGCCCAGTGACCCGGTCTGGGTAGGGCTGGGCCGGTCCAGGCCGGTTCGTGGGCGGGTTTGGGCGGGCCGGGTTCGGATTGGTCCAGCGGGCCGGTCCGGTTTTTGTTTATTTTTTTTTCCATTTTTTTTTTGGATTTTGACATTTTCTTTTAACTTTTATGTTCTTTTAATTTATTTGAGAAGGATTGAATTCTTTATGTTTGAAATATATATTTCATGGCAAAATTATAGGATTTTTTGGAGCCAAATGACCCCCCATACCCTCAAAATAGAGTTCTTGTAGAGGGTTTTTGGTCATTTTGGTCAAAAAGACCAAAATACTCCTATAACGGTGAAAAAGCGGTCACAGAATGGGGGTATTTTGGTAAAAGGGGCCCAACGATTCAAAGAGAAAAAAATTTACAAAATTCGGTTCAGCCGGCCGGGCCGGGCCGGGCAGACCCGGGCCTAACGTTGGATTCAAAAAAAAAAAGAAATCCAAACCGGGCCGGGCTGACCCGGGCCTAACGTTGTGTCACGACCCGCACCCGGATATACGGATATGAATATGTGGGCCACGCCCAGCCTACGGCGCAGTATCGGCTGTAGAACGTTGTCTAGTACCAAATAAATATACACTATATCTAGAAGGTCCATGAACTACAAATGTACTCAATCACAACCCAACATCTAAAGAAGATAAGGCAGGAAAGATAACTAAGGCACAAGAACAACTAGAACTACTAGAAGGAAATCATAAGACAGGAAAATAAAGAAAAAAAACAAGACGAACTAAGGATAACTACCAGACAACTCACATAGAAAAAATAGTGAGATCCACCTCAGCTAGCAACATCATGAAGTCCAATAATGGTATAACAACTCCTAAAATATTATCAACGGTATCCTGTCAGGAAAATGAGCAAGTACAAGCACTAACAGCAGTTCCATATGAATTGACAAATTCTATAAGAGACAGTATCATGAAATACAAGACAAAGATATAGGATGACTTGGGAACCATTCGGAAGTTGAGTTACAACCCTTAAACCAAACAAGGACCAGAATTGTAACCCTTCTCCCAAGCAGAACTTAGTCTCCAATCAAGGTACAACATAAAGGCATGTAGAACATGTGAGTAACTGAATATCATAGCATGGTAAAAAAAGTACTGAATGTAGAACAGAGCAGGACATAAGATAAAATAAAGTAAATATAAAATGTGCCTTGAATTATTAGAGCGTTATGTGATCGGCTTTGGGTAAGTGACAGGACAGGTTATCCACTTGGCCCGACAATCACAAGAAAATCTCTGGAAAGGGTCATGCCGGCCAACCTGGATAACAAGCACACGGAGGAATCTGCTACACCCTACGTGAGGTGAGAGTGGCGCAAGCATAAGAATACAGTGACAGGGTGGCTTTGATCACATAACCCCTAATAATTTCCCATCTCCGAATAGTATAATGGACCTGGACATGACACGTCATGACACGTGATTCCCTAAGAGGATAGCTACTCCCTCTCAGGAATCGGTGTCTATACAAGTACAGGGAACAAGACAGGAAATGTACATATATACCAAGAAAATCCAGGAACAACATCTCATGTCATGATCCAACGTATACTAGTCCGTGAACTATCGTGACTGAAAATCGAGTAAGACACTACAACTGAATCGGATATAGCAGATATCAAGACAATGAAAACTATCAGTGAATATACTCGCCTGCGGTCCTGAGCTGTCAAATGGGGTCGATGCTCAGAGTAATGCCATAGACCTAAAGATAAGATACATATAAGCTAATTAGGGTTCAACAGTGTTAGGCTTGATTCTATGGTATAAGCTACGTAATCTAGGTCAGTTTCAGTCAACTAAGTCAAACTAGGTCACACTGAGTCACACTAGGTCACAAGAAGTCAAACCAAGTCAAACTAGGTCAAACTGGGTCAATGGTTGACTTACAGTTGACTTTTAGTCAACTGGTCAACTCTGGTCAAGTTCTAGACATTTCTAGGCCAAGTGTTGACTGATGTTTAACTTTTGGTCAAAGCAGTCAAACTTGGTCAACCAAGGTCAAAACTAGCCTAAGCATACTATTCCTAATATTTATCTACCAAGATAACATATATCTTGGTCAAACAGGATCACTCTAAATTAAGAATTACAATATCAAGTTGTACCTCGTTATTCGTACATCGAAACCTACGACACGTAAATCGAGATAAGATAATCAACGTTAAGGTTAATCATCTTATCACAATGATCCACATGATCATCTTGCCAATTTCAGCGATGTGAGATCACCGAAATCGACTGATCTCAGTTTCGTTGTACTACTTCCGAAATATAAACTTAATAAGAATTAATTATAATAAAAGGTTAATACACAGAAAAATACCTACAAACATTGTCGGATGATGAAACAAACATCATCAACGTGTCCAAAATGGTCAAATCAGCTAGAATAGCCTATCCATAAGTCTAATTTGGACACAGGGGCAAAAAGATAATTTTGGATCAAAACGGTGTCCGTGTCGGACCCACTTCGTACCGAAAAATGTGCCAAAATAAAAGTGAACAAAATCTAACAAATTATATGTTCACGAATCCAGAATAACGATACGAACTCAACGGTATATCCGAAGTTGGATTTCGATGACCCAATCTCAGATTGGTCCGTTGACCCGGATATTGGAATCCGATTTGCACGAAAAAGTGTGTCGGAGCCAATGTCCTCAAAAGTCAGCAAATTATATGTTAATGAGTCCAGAATGACGATACAAACCCAATGGTATATCCGAAATTGGATTCCGATAAGCCGATCTCAAAATGACCCGTTGACCCGGATATTGGTATCCGACTTGCACCGAAATGCGTGTCGGAACCAATGTCCACTAAAACCTAGCAAATTATATGTCATCGAGTCCAGAATGACAATACGAACTCAACGGTATATCCAGAATTAGATTTCGATGAGCCGATCTCAAAATGACCCGTTGACCTGGACTTTGGGGTCCACCTTGCATCGAAATGCGTGCCAGGGCCCACGTCCTCCAAAATCTAACAAATTTTATATGAAAACATTCCAGAATGACGCCACGAGTCTACTGGTAGTGTCAGAAATTGAATCCGGAGTCCCGGGTTCAAAAACGAAATTTAACAAGTTGAAAATTACGAATTCGGACGGCCAACTTTGGCGTCGAATTCAACCAATCAAACGTGCTCACAATGTAACGAAACTGAAATGGCATGAAGAGGGTTATACCAGCTATGCACAAGAATAGGAGGCACGCCAGATGGAGCTGCGGCGGCGGAGTTACGAGCTGACGAAGTGGCTCCCCAAAACTGTCCAAAAATAGTTCAAATTAAAACGTCAACTTGGTGGCCGGTTTTGATCTATCAAACGACAAAATTAACGGATGAAATTTGAGAGGGATGAAGGGGTATACATCGAGATTGAGACGGAGCAAGAAAATTGTCGATCCAACAGTATAATTTCCTAAAAAATACGTACGAAGTTGCTGCGACGAAACACGAATTCTGAAATTCGTCCGCGCGCGTCGACGGGATTCCGTGCAAAACGCACGAATCGCCAATGCGTCGCGCCGGGGAGGAAGACGGTGCACCCAGGGGGTCGTCGGAGTTCGCCCAGTAGGGGGGCCAGCCACGACGGCGGCGGCCGGCGGCAGCACCGTGCGGCGGCGCCCTACGGCGGCCCGCGCACGCGCGCACTGATGCTTGCTGCTGCTGCTGCGCGCACGGTGGCGGCGGCGGCACGGCGGGGCTGCCCGACGGCGGCGAGGGTGGTGGTTTGAGGTGATGAGGATGGTGGTGGTGATGAATGGTGATGGTGGTGGTAGTGAATGGTGATGGTGAGGGTGGTGATGTTGCTCTCTTGAAGAACCAAGAAGAAGAAGAAGAGAAAAAAGAATGAAATAAAGAAGGAGGAGTGTGAAGAAGAAGGAATGGGGGGGTTGTGTTGCTCTCGTACAGCATGGGGGGTGTATGTATGGTGATGGGGTGAGAGAGGGAGAGAGATTATATATATATATAATATATATGTGTGTGTGTGTGTGTGTATATTAATATATAAAGAGAGAGAGAGAGAGAGAGAGAGAGATATTTAAAAGATATTTAGAGAGAGAGAATGAGAGGGGGGTGTTCGGCTGATGGGAGGGGGTGTTGGTGTGTGTTTGTATGGTGGGAAGGAGAGAGAGAGTGTGAGAGTTATATTAAAAGAAGAGAGAGAATTAATATATATATATATATATATATATATATATATATATATATATATATATATATATATATATATATATATATATATATATAAGATAAAGGAAATGAGATATTTATATATATAGAGATATTTTGAGTAGAGGAAAAAGAGAAAAATATCAGTGGGGTGTATGGACAGTCATGATAGGGCATACACGAAATTAGATTGGGTGTTGGGCCAAGTTTGGACAAGCTTGGGGCCAAGATTTAATTAAAATAATAAATTAAACCAATTAAAATTACGGATGGAATGGGAGCACAAGAGAGATCCAATCGGTGGCACGCAAGTGGCACGTGCATAGTAGACTCAAAACAGGCCAGGGTCATATATTGGGTCGACTGGATTGGACCGATGTCGGGTCCAGAAATTAAGTTGGAAATTAAATCACAAATTACGGCAGACGATAAATTGGTCTAAATTGACCCGAAAGTTGCGCGAAGCAAATAGAGCACAAGAGAACAAGTTCGAGTGGGACATGATATAGCAACATGAAGATAATCTCGTCTACTACAAACTTCAAGAAGGAAGTTTCCAGAGACTGGCATCCCTGATGCTCTAGAAATCCAAGTCACGGTAAAGAGCATTTAATTATCAAAATTTAATTAAATAGAATGAATTATCGAGAATAAATCATTTAGGAAATTCAAAAATAAATCCCGGAAATTCAGGGGACTTACATCCTACCCACCTTATAAAAATTTTGTCCTCGAAATTAAAGGTTGGTAGTGGGGTTAAAACATGATAGAAGATTTAGGCAATATTTTAGGCACGATCCAAGAATGACGACTTTTGCACGATCAAGAAAATCAATTCAAAATTGTTCAGACACGATGAGGGATTTTGGCACGATAAAATCATGATATGAACAAAACCATATGTGCATGATTCAGAAATAAGTCAAGTCATTGGGGCACGATTTTAGAGACGATGAGGATAATCGAAGATATAAATGAAGTTCAAGTATGGGGTGATTTGTAGGACTTAGGTTGGTGGAGAATCAACCTGAAAGTCGCACATGCCCGATCAAGATGAAAAGCTAACCATGACCAAAACAAGGTTTGGCATGGTTGAGATGAAATTTCAGACACAACAAAATCGAAGTCAAGGTCTTACAGGCCCGATCAAAGATTAAGGAGTATGATTAATAAAATCATGAAATACGATCAAAGTTCGAACGTGATTAAAATTGAAAGTAGTCTAAGTTCACTTGGCACGATAAAGGTATGATAACGAAATCAAAACTTGAGCTTCGTCCAATTACAATCAAGTCAAAAATTTGATTAACAGGATTTCAGCTCGATGAAATTAGATTTAGGGTTATACATAGGCACAATCAAGACGAAAATGATGTGGTTAGGTATTGTTAGGAACAATAATACTTAGCACAAACAGTGATCGAGAATTTAACCACCAGGTCATGAGTGAAATCAAGACCCAGACGCGTCAAGAATTTTGGAATGATTAACCACTTAGGCACGAAGTAGAGTAGAGCGACGAAAATCGCAAACCTAGTCATGATCAGGAATGAAACCTGCGCACGAGTGATTAGAGAATCAAAATCAAGTACGAAGGAGATCTATTTCGACACAGTCGATTAGGGTTCAAGATTTTTAGCACGATTTGAGGGTTAAGATTATCAAGGTCATAAAAATCAAAGTCGGATAGTCATGATCTAAAACAGGACTAAGAGAAGCAAATGGAGAGAAAATTTTGAGTATAGCACGATTGAGAGATAGATTTGATAGAAATCAGATTATAGGTCACATAAGCACGATCAAGATCCAAGTTCAGTTATGAAAGACGATAAATCATGAATTCAAAATCGAGGTCTTAAAAGCACAATTTAGGAAGGAACCCAAGTCAATTAGGCACGGTAGAAAGTCAAACATGTTCAATTTTAATACGAATAATTTCGTAGTCACACTAGTTAGTCATGATTGAAAGTCAACAATTTTAGGTTCGAGTTTGAGACAAGATAAAATGTATAATTATGATCGTTAAATCACGGTCAAGGAAACCCCAAGTTGTCTTAGTTATGCCAAGTCATCTAGGCATGACTAATCACAAGGAATTTGGATGTAATCAGGAAATGAAATCAAGGTCGAAAAGAGTTTAGACACGAGTGTCCAAAATCCAAACATGATCAAAATCGAAAGTCAATGCACGAGGGTTAATAGCATTGAAATCCAACCACGATAAAGAAATTTGTCTCAACACGATCTAAGTTGATCAACTTTTGAGTAAATCAGAATTTGGACAAGATGAAGAATAAGATCAACGAAGGCTGGGCACGAGAATCCAAGGATGAAAATTCAAGTCACAAAGGAATTTGAAGTCATCTAGAGTCTAGCCAGCAACCAAGACTCTTTGGCATGATAAACAAGACGACCAAAATTGATTGGTCATGGACAGAAGGGAATCAAAATCTTAATAGTATCAAAATTTAAGGAACAATTGAGATATAAAAATTTCAAAATTTTTAGAGTTTTCAAGTGTAGATGACAGATGTAGATATGAGATAGGTGATTGGTGTAATCAAGACATAGCTAAACAAGTCAAAAGAAATGATGACAAGATGAGGAAATCATCATACGATGAGAAAAGAAATGAATGATAAGTCGAGAAATAAGGGTATGAATTGTCCTCATCATTTGGTCAAAATGAAGTGAATCAATTTAAGATACGACCTGATAACCATACACGTTACCATGCTGCCAGCTACGTATAACGGAATGGAATCCACGCCGCTATACGGTCACGGCTGTCTAGATATGTGAGGGTTTCACTACAATCCATCAGTCTCTTAAGGTCATAAAATAGCCTATTGTCTCAATCTCAACCAACTAATAATAGTTACAAAATGTCAGACCACCAAATACACAATAGTAAGGCGTCCCATACATTATATATTCGGAATGATCATGAAGCTAGTCGTTACAAAATGTGAGGACTAGCAAGAGTTCAGTCATACATGATCAACCCCCGGGGCTTGTCAATCATGTTACAGCCCGTAGGCAGACAGTAAGTAAGTACAATCGAGCTAACACTTGCTCGTCGGCTAAACGCCTCAAAAGAATAATTTACAATATTCCAGTGGGAGAACAAAAGAAACCCACTCGATGCCCTGGTTACGTCTGGTGACCACCATCGGGCTGGAAAGCAGGGAGATCCTTTGGTGCTGCTCCGGTATCTGGCCATACAAAACCAGCTGGGTCAGACCCCAGAAAGAGCAAGTGCTACAAAGGAGGCTTCACTTAAGAACTAAAACCAATAAATCATTAGCATTCAACATACAAGAAAACAACAATAAATAACGCAGATTGAGGTTTGTGCACTACCAATGCACTTATCCCAATCAGAGGAAATGATTTAAGTAAAGCATCATGACATAAGATAACTGGAAAATCATGCTAAAGAAAATATAGCTGGGCAATATATGAAGAGAAGACGGAGATACTATTCCAGAAGCCAGGTTACAATCCTTAAACCAAACAAGGACCGAGATTGTAACCCTTCACCTGAACAGAACTTAGTCTCTGATCATTTATTACTAAAGGTGACAATCATTAAGGTGAAAATGAGAGAGAGTACAATAATAATAGTGACAATGAAGAGTACAATATGCTAGGGTGACAATAGAGTACAATCATTGTAGTAACAATCTGGAGTGACAATAATTCAATCATTCTGGTACAATCTTGCAATCAATCACTTCTAGACAATACTATACTGGACTAGACTCCATCCAATCAATCACGGCCAATCATTGCCTACGGCTTTCTACATTAACTAACTAGGGTTATCACAATCCTAGTTACTAGCAAGATGCAATGAGATGCTCCAAGTAGTCACAGGCCCTGCAGCTATCCAGGTTATCCAGGCAATTATAGTGACAATTTAGAGAGTACAATGCATTAGAGTGACAATAGAGTTCAATCATTAAAGTGATAATAGAGGGTGCCCCACATAACAGTGGGCTGAAAATGTGCCCTACTCGTCGGCAGCCTACAAGTCCAAACATTTGCGGCCGGGATAACGGGATCGCCTGTAACTGGGGAACATCTCTTCATGTCTAGTGAATTATACTAGTTATTAACCTTAGTCTATTTCAGTAGGTACTCCTGACCGTGGTACTCATGAGTCCCCTCCTAGACATGATGCAAGACAGGACTGGATTATTTGTACAAGCACAATCGCCCACGGTGTCCAGGTTACTTATACAGGTCAGGTCATGTCAGGTAGCCGTCGCAACAGCTTATCAAGATAATTCATGTCAGGTTATCATGTTAAGTGTACTAGTCAGGAGTGCGCCACAACGGGCCACTATCATGTTGTGCTCAATTATCATGTCCAACATATCAAGTAAATTCGGGATTATCAAGTTCAGGACAAAAGGCGTAAGAATATAAAATGGGCATAAAAATATACAATAAGGAGTTACAAAATATGGGTAATTAATGATAAATAATAATACACAGGGTTATTAGAAAGTCATGCGGCTCAGGCCTATGCGGCCAGGGGAGGATAAGACACATGCGGCTCAATTAGGTGAGCGCATGCGGCCAGGGTCACTGGAACCCATACGGCCAAGACAAGAGGGGCGCATGCGGCCAAGACAAGAGGGGCGCATGCGGCTCAGGGGGACGAGGGTGCATGCGACCCAATTAGGTGGATCTCATGCGGCTAGCGGAAGAGAAGTCCATGCGGATGGATAGGGCCAGGCGCATGCGGCTTAGTAGAAGCCCATGCGGCTCAGGAAATAAAGGATGCATATGCGGCTGGGATTAATCAGGGTCATACGGCCCGGACTAAGAAGTCCATGCGGCTGGGTCTGGGGGTTCTCATGCGGCTCGAAGATCAGGGCCTATGCGGCTCGCGGGGAAAAGTTCATGCGGCTGAGAGAGCACTTGCCGCATGAAATGTTCATGCGGTCAAGTCAAGCCCATGCGGCCAGGACTGTCGTATGAAGGCTCATGCGGCTCGGAATCTCTTGTCGCATGAAGTATTCATGCGGTCAAGTCTAGCACTGTTCTTCTTCTCCAAGCTTCCGAGAAGAATAACGCCAAGAATCCATGCTCCAAGCTCCATGAAACCTTCATTCGGAGTCCAAATCCGAACTTCCATAGGTCAAAATAGGGCAGAACGAAATGCTCTACAACATGAAACCATCAAAACATAAAAATAACAAGATTAAGTAGATCAAAACCCAAGAATTTCCGAGAATAAAATAAACTTAGATCTACAAGAATCTAGCCATAGAAAGTAAAAATGCCAAGTACTAAAGTAAGTTAAAATGCTGTAAAGAAGAGAATGAAACAATAAAATTTAAGTTCCTCCATGAAACAAGTTGTACTTGCCTAGGCCTCTCTCTCTCTCTCTCTCCCTGGTAGGTAAGGAAGTAAATGAGGAAGAAGAAGATGATTAATGAAGAGAGAGAGAAAGGAGAAGGGGTTAATAAATGGGGATGGTAGTGGTAGGTAGGGGGTTCACCCCTTGGTCTATGACGAACCAATAGCAATCCCAAACCGAACCAAGCCAACCCGAACCAAGAATAAACCAAGCCTCACTAATCCAAAAATAAACCAATGAACCATTAAAACCAATTGAACTATCAATGCCAATAAAACCTAGCCAATGCAAAATAAACCAAGATAACTAATTATGAATAAATAAAATATGGGTCCAAAACACGTATACGTACACTAAATACGTATCACGAATTTGGGACATTACACTCTCTCTCTGAAACATAAAAGGCGTGCCAAGTGGCTTACAACATGGAATGATTCATGGCGATGTTCCGATACATTATGTCCTGTATAGAGTGCTTCAGCTTCTTGCAACGTCCGAAGGCCCCGGAGTTGGCTCCGCGCCTTAACACGTTCAATGGAAGCTCCGCACCCGCCGGTGTCTCCTGCATCCTGCAAGCAGACTGTGGGGTTATCAGTACATTGTTATGCACTGGTGGGGAGGCTAGCTCGCCCACAATGCTATCATTACCAAACACGTTCCATTCACTTTTGTGCATCTCTATCATTCATTGTCTTTCTAATCTTGCTTTAGGATCAATTTTATGGCATATGTCATAACCTATCCCGTGTTGCCAAATTCAAGTGTCGCATGGAAATATATGCACGACTTACTCATACTTACCGTCCGGCCTTCCCTGTCCAAAGTAAACCAAGTTAGTCAAACAATTCATGTGTAATAACATAACGTGATTCTTGAAAACATTCAATATCAAGGGCGTGTCCCTGCCTCAATTTCTAGCGCGTCGTAGGCGTATTCTCTAACTCATTGTACGAAGTATTCATTATCATTTGGTGTGATACATTTCAAGCCGTTCAGTAGGCGATTGTTCATTTAACTTAGACTACTTTGATTTCAATGCAAGAACTTGCACGTGGATAGCCACCAGCAAAGTCCACTTAATCTATATGTACCGGTCGCTGACTTGACAAGCCATTTCGGACATTTCTTCTTGGTATTTCTCAACTTAGCGCAGGGTGATGGCTGGTACACCCCGTTAAGTCTCTTGAAATATCCTGCACTTACGTCTCTCGGTGCCAAAGCCTGCACCCAGGTAGCCCGTAAGCCCCGCTTTTGATTCCGCCTAGGCCGGCCACGGTATACTCCACACAACGCCCGTGCCGCAGAATCACTACACGGCCACGGTATTCCCCCCATCGCCCGTGCCGTTTATCCACGACCATTTCGTATTATCTTGTCATTTAAACTTAGCGGCTATCTCTGAGCCGTAGGCTAACCCTTAGCCATAATGCGTTATCGACCAGGTTGGCGTCCGTGCAGCGCGGGTAGCGAGCCCCGTTGTACGTGCCCGTCACACCTGTCGCTAACCATTCTTTCCTTTCTTATCTTTCATGTATTCTTTCTTTTCTTTCTTTCTTTCACTTGTTCGTTTGTTCATCGATTCAGTCATGTATTCATTCATTCATTCATTCGTTGATTCATTCATTCACGCATTACGCAACTCCCAGTGCCGGAGTCGCCTTGGCGACCCATCGCTCCCATAGTCTTTCAATGTTGCTATACTCTACTCGGAACGACTATGTTGATAGTCTTCCCGTTTCATTGTTGTAAACTATTCATTGTTTCATTGTTGAACGTATAAGGGACTTGAACGTAAGCTTGTGCTTTAGCACGAGCGTGGAGCGCAGTACGAGAGTTCACATTTTCCAAGTTCCTTTCCATTTTCTATACAAGCATACAAGATGGGATTATTCCCTTAGCTAGGTGCGTTGAGTCATTTATTAGCATGCACGGTGTTATCGCCTAGCGATTCTCGTGATAGTGTCCGTATTGTTATGTGTCTAGGCTAAGCAAAGACGGGTTCATCGGAGCCACCCACCTTAGCGATGTTCACACCGGCCGAGCGATACTCCGAGCGCGCCCTTAAAAGTCTAAGTCTGGATTCATCTTGATGGGCCAATGTAAGCCTTGCATCGATTCTTCACCAGGTCGATGCCAACTCTTCGGGTCGACGGCTCGTTTGAGTCATTGCACTTGCCGTTTGAATCGGCGTTCTGCTAGGGCGGAGCGGGTCGTTACATAATACACCACTCAAAATAAGTCTCGTCCTCGAGACTTCCTGAGTGCAGGTCATCCTACCATTCCTGAACTCGTGTCGTCGTGTTTCTTAGACAATCCCTCTAACGATGCCATGGAACGGATGTTGCGCATGCTGGAAGCGCAACAATAACAAGCTCAGGAGAATCAACGCCTGAATGAGCAACATCGACGGGAGACAGAGGCACATCGACGGGAGGTAGAGGCACGCCAGACCCAGTTCGAGGCCCGATTCGATGCACAATTCAAGTTGCAACAGAAGCAGCTTGATACTCTTCAGCAGATTGTACAGACAGTGGTGGCCAACAACAACAACTCCGCGACAACTCCTGTCGTGACCGAGCCTGCGGCCAGACAAAGTGAAGTCGAACCGGAGGTACCCGAGCTTATGCCTGCAGCACCGAGAAGTTCTAACTTCGACGTGTCAAAATTTACAAAGAGCTTCCGTACTTCCTTCTGCGGTACTGAAGACCCTTCGTTGGCGATCGATTGGCTGAAGGAGTTGGAAGACCGGTTCGAGCTTCTGGGTGTCGATGAGTCCAAGAAAGTCGTATGTGCTCAACTTCTACTCCGATTGAACGCGCACGACTGGTGGGCCGTACAAAAGCGAGCAATCAAACGCGACAACGAGACAGCAAAAATATCTTGGGCCACCTTTCGAGAGGCGTTCGAGATCGAGTACCTTCTCGAAGCTATTCGACAAGAGAAGGAGAATAAATTTATGCAGCTAAGGCAAGGGAACATGACGGTGCGGCAGTATGCAGTAGAGTTTAACAAGTTAGCCTAGTTTGCTGGAGAATTCCTGCCCTCCCTGGCGAGTCGTGCAAGACGGTTCGAAGTGGGCCTACGACCATCTATCTACGCCCATGTGTCTGTTCCCAAATACCAAACGATGGGGGAGTCCCTCAACAACGCCCTCCGCCTTGAAAGCCAATACCCTCCAGGTGCTGCCGGCGCTGTGCATACATACAATCACAAATGCCCTAGCCACGCGGGAGGAAACAATGTGACCAAGCATCCAAACAATGGGCAACAAGGCGGGTATCAAGGGCGTAATCCACGACCTTACTGCAACCGATGTCACCGTGTCGGTCACACGATCGATGACTGCCAGATACCAGAGGATGGATGCTAGAACTGTAGCAAGAGGGACCACTTTCGTGCTGATTGTCCAACCAGAAGGCCGAACCCAACAGCGCCCCAACAGCACCCTCCAAGGGCGCCCCAACAGCACCCTCCAAGGGCGCCCCAGCAGCATCGTCCAGGGAATCAAGTTCCGGCGCTTCGAGCACCTCAAACCGTACCACAAAATGGCTAAGACCGTCGCCCCAATGCCCAGGGCCGCGTCTATGCCATGACTCAAGATGAAGTGCTTGCGTCAGATACGGTCGTGACATGTATACTTAGTTTCAATAATGTGCCTACTCGTGTACTATTTGATTCAGGTGCTTCACATAATTTTATATCGGCGGACTTTGCCATCGAGCACAAATTTCCGATAATATCACTAGATCTCGACCTTAGCGTAAGCACACCTTTGAGCACACCAATACTCACTAATTTAGCTTGCGCCGACGGGATTATCTGTATCGGCAGTCAAAAGATCGGTCTTGACATGATAGTCCTAGACATGAAGGACTTCGATATCATTCTAGGAATGGATTGGCTCGGGCCGTGCAACGCAACCATAGACTGCGCTAGAAAGACGGTCACCTTCCGCATTCCAGGAGTGCCTGAATTCTGCTTTTCGTGTGGTGAGGTGTCGTCGACCTGCATGCTGATTTCGGCAATTTTTGCTCGGAGGATGCTGCATTCTGGGTGCGAAGACTATTTGGCGTCCGTCCGAGACATGCGACAGGTCTATACAGGACATAATGTATCGAAATATCGTCATAAATTATTCCATGTTGTAAGCCACTTGGCACGCCTTTTATGTTTCAGAGAGAGACAGCTTGTGCGATTTGTAATATCGGCCTAGCGCCGCTTGTAAACTTCTTGAATATCAATAAAGAATTAGAATTCTCTTCAACTTGTGTTCATTTACTTTCTGCTGTAAATGGGGACACTCTGTGCGACTCTGTGGCCTAGACTCAAATCGACCGTTTCTGGACTTGGCCTTGCACGGGCGCAACCTAGGCCCGTGCGGCATCACGCCTTAGCGAGGACAATCGCTCCTGCGGGAGCGGGGCGTGACATCTAGAAGGTCCATGAACTACAAATGTACTCAATCACAACCCAACATCTAAAAAAGATAAGACAGGAAAGATAACTAAGGCACAAGAACAACTAGAACTACTAGAAGGAAATCATAAGACAGAAAAATAAAGAAAAAAAACAAGACGAACTAAGGATAACTACCAGACAACTCACATAGAAGAAATAGTGAGATCCACCTCAGCTAGCAACATCATGAAGTCCAATAATGGTATAACAACTCCTAAAATATTATCAACGGTATTCTGTCAGGAAATGAGCAAGTACAAGCACTAACAGCAGTTCCATTCGAATTAACAAATTCTATAAGAGACAGTATCATGAAATACAAGACAAAGATATAGGATGACTTGGAAACCATTCGAAAGCTGAGTTACAACCCTTAAACCAAACAAGGACCGGAGTTGTAACCCTTCTTCCGAACAGAACTTAGTCTCCAATCAAGGTACAACATAAAGGCATGTAGAACATGTGAGTAACTAAATATCATAGCATAGTGAGAAAGTACTGAATGTAGAACAGAGCAGGACATAAGATAAGATAAATTAAATATAAAATATGCCTTGAATTATTAGAGCGTTATGTGATCGGCTTTGGGTAAGTGACAGGACAGGTTATCCACATGGCCCGACAATCACAAGAAAATTTCTGAAAAGGGTCATGCCGGCCAACCTGGATAACAAGCACACGGAGGAATCTGCTACACCCTACATGAGGTGAGAGTGGCGCAAGCATAAGAATATAGTGACATGGTGGCTTTGATCACATAACCCCTAATAATTCTCCATCTCCGAATAGTATAATGGATCTGGACATGACACGTCATGACACGGGATTCCCTAAGAGGATAGCTACTCTCTCTCAGGAATCGGTGTCTATACAAGTACAGGAAACAAGACAGGAAATGTACATATATACCAAGAAAATCTAGTAACAATATCTCATGTCATGATCCAACGTATACTAGTCCGTGAACTATCGTGACTGGAAATCGAGTAAGACACTACAACTGAATCGGATATAGCAGATATCAAGATAATAAAAACTATCAGTGAATGTACTCGCCTGCGGTCCTGAGCTGTCAAATGGGGTCGATGCTCAGAGTGATGCCACAGACCTAAAGATAAGATACATATAAGCTAATTAGGGTTCAACAGTGTTAGGCTTGATTCTTTGGTATAAGCTACGTAATCTAGGTCAGTCTCAGTCAACTAAGTCAAACTAGGTCACACTGAGTCGCACTAGGTCACAAGAAGTCAAACCAAGTCAAACTAGGTCAAACTGGGTCAATGGTTGACTTACAGTTGACTTTTAGTCAACTGGTCAACTCTGGTCAAGTTCTAGACATTTCTAGGCCAGTGTTGACTGATAGTTGACTTTTGATCAAAGCAGTCAAACTTGGTCAACCAAGGTTAAAACTAGCCTAAGCATACTATTCCTAATATTTATCTACCAAGATACCATATATCTTGGTCAAACATGATCACTCTAAATTAAGAATTAAAATATCAAGTTGTACCTCGTTATTCGTACATCGAAACCTACTACACGTAAATCGAGATAAGATAATCAACGTTAAGGTTAATCATCTTATCACAATGATCCACATGATCATCTTGCCAATTTCAGCGATGTGAGATCACCGGAATCGACTGATCTCAGTTTCGTCGTACTACTTCCGAAATATAAACTTAATAAGAATTAATTATAATAAAAGGTTAATACACAGAGAAATACCTACAAACATTGTCGGATAATGAAACAAACATCACCAACGTGTCCAGAATGGTCAAATCAGCTAGGATAGCCTATCCATAAGTCCAATTTGGACACAGAGATAAAAAGGTAATTTTGGGTCAAAACGGTATCCGTGTCGGACCCACTTTGTACCGAAAAATATGTTGAAATAAAAGTGCACTAAACCTAACAAATTATATGTCCACAAATCCAGAATGACGATACGAACTCAACGGTATATCCGAAATTGGATTCCGATGACCCGATCTCAGATTGGTCCGTTGATCCGGATATTGGAATCCGATTTGCACGAAAAAGCGTGTCGGAGCCAATGTCCTCAAAACTCATCAAATTATATGTCAACGAGTCCAGAATGACGATACAAACCCTATGGTATATCCGAAATTGGATTCCGATGAGCCGATCTCAAAATAACCCGTTGACCCGGATATTGGTATCTGACTTGCATCGAAATGCGTGCCGGAACCAATTTCCACTAAAACCTAGCAAATTATATGTCAACGAGTCCAGAATGACGATAGGAACTCAACGGTATATCCAGAATTGGATTCCGATGAGCCGATCTCAAAATGACCCGTTGATCCGGACTGTGGGATCCACCTTGCACCAAAATACATGCCAGGGCCCACGTCCTCCAAATCTAACAAACTTTATATGAAAACATGCCAGAACGACGCCACGAGTCTACTGGTGGTGTCAGAAATTGAATTCGGAGTCCCGGGTTCAAAAATAGAATTAAACAAGTTGGAAATTATGAATTCGGACGGTCAACTTTGGCGTCGAATTCAACCAATCAAACGTACTCACAATGAAACGAAACTAAAATGGCAGGAAGAGGGTTATACCAACTATGCACAGGAACTGGTGGCATGCCAGACGGAGCTGCGGCGGCGGAGTTACGAGCTGACGAAGTCGGCTCCACAAAACTGTCCAAAAATAGTTCAAATTAAAACGTCAACTTGGTGGCCGATTTTGATCTATCAAACGACAAAATTAACGGATAAAATTTGAGGGAGATGAAGGGGGTATATATCGAGATTGAGACGGAGCAAGGAAATCGCCGATCCAACGGTCATATTTCCCAAAAAACGTGCGCGAAGTTGCTGCGACGAAACACGAATTCTGAAATTCGTCCGTGCGCGCGTCGACGGGATTCCGTGCAAAACGCACGAATCGCCTATGCATCGTGCCGAGGAGGAAGACGGCGCACCCAGGGGGTCGCCGGAGTTCGCCCAGCAGGGGGGCCAGCCACGGCGAAGGCGGCCGGCGGTAGCGCCGTACGGCGGCGCGCGACGGCGGCCCGCACACGCGTGCACTGCTGCTGCGCGCTGCTGCTGCGCCCGCGGTGGCGGCGGCAGCACTGCCCGGCGGGGCTGCCCGACGGCGGTGAGGGTGGTGGTTTGAGGTGATGAGGATGGTGGTGGTGATGAATGGTGATGGTGGTGGTAGTGAATGGTGATGGTGAGGGTGGTGATGTTGCTCTCTTGAAGAACCAAGAAGAAGAAGAGAAAAAAGAATGAAATGAAGAAGGAGAAGGAGTGTGAAGAAGAAGGAATGGGAGGGGGGTTTGTGCTGCTCTCGTACAGCATGGGGGGGTGCATGTGTGGTGATGGGGTGAGAGAGAAAGAGATTATATATATATAATATATATGTGTGTGTGTGTGTATATTAATATATAAAAAGAGAGAGAGAGATTTTTAAAAGATATTTAGAGAGAGAATGAGAGAGGGGGGGTGTTCGGCTGATGGGGGGGTGTTGGTGTGTGTTTGTATGGTGGGAAGGAGAGAGAGAGTGTGAGAGTTATATTAAAAGAAGAGAGAGAATTAATATATATATATATATATATATATATATATATATATATATATATATATATATATATATATATATATATATATATATATAAGATAAAGGAAATGAGATATTTATATATATATAGATATTTTGAGTAGAGAAAAAAGAGAAAAATATCAGTGGGGTGTATGGGCAGTCATGATAGGGCATACACCAAATTAGATTGGGTGTTGGGCCAAGTTTGGACATGCTTGGGGCAAAGATTTAATTAAAATAATAAATTAAACCAATTAAAATCACGAATGGAATCGGAGCACAAGAGAGATCCAATCGGTGGCATGCAAGTGACACGTGCATAGTAGACTCAAAAGAGGCCAGGGCCATATATTGGGTCGACTGGATTGGACCGATGTCGGGCCCGAAAATTAAGTTGGAAATTAAATCACAAATTACGACAGACGATAAATTGGTCTAAATTGACCCAAAAGTTGCGCGAAGCAAATAGAGCACAAGGGAACAAGTTCGAGTGGGATATGTTATATCAATATGAAGATAATCTCGTCTACTACAAACTTCAAGAAGGAAGTTTCCAGAGACTGGCATCCCTGATCCTCTAGAAATCCAAGTCACGGTAAAGAGCATTTAATGATCAAAATTTAATTAAATAGAATGAATTATCGAGAATAAATCATTTAGGAAATTCGAAAATAAATTCCGAAAATTCAGGAGACTTACACGTTGGATTCAAAAAGAAAAAAGAAAAAAAATTCAAACCGGGCCGGGCCGGGCCGGAGTTGGGCTCGGGCGGGTGAACCCAGCCCGGACCGGAATTGTATATGGGCGGGCTCGGGCCGTGCTAGGATCGGGCTTGGGCGGGTCGGGCCGGCTGCGGGCTCGGGCGGGCTCGGGCTGGTCCAGGCTTGAACCGGCTCATGTTACACCCTGAGACCGTAATTGAATTTTAGTTAATTTGGTTCAGTCGGACCTAACCCGTTCTCCACTCCGAAATGGCCCGCCCGGCCCTGCCCACGCCCTGTTAAAAGTGGGTCCGATCCGGCCGCATAGAGTCATAGGCCATTTAAGCAGTCCAGACTCCAGTCACCCCTGCAGGAATAAAGGACGGGGAACGTGATTAACAAAAAACCTCCAGGGCAAATCCGTCATTTGGTGGCACGTGAGCCGTTGCAGCCAACTAAGAAACAAAGCGTGGGCGATGATTATATTACGCTGCAATATTCTCACCCCCATTTTTTTTCGCGCTTATAAATGCTTCTCCTTCATTACAATTTTCCGCCTCTCTCTGAAGGAATGCTTGAGACTCCAGTGCACTACTGAAGACCACGACCTCCAAAAATTCCTCGATTCCCAGGAAATTCCGAGGAATTCACAGGAATTGTGCAGTAGAGAATTCCTCGATCATCCGCGAGATCTGGAGGTAGATCCATAGATCGATCGTCTTTACGTGGTAATTCGCTAATTTTCTTGCAAAGTGATGGTTTTCCAAACTGGATCTTGACTCTTACTCGAAATGTCGGTGTTTATTTTGATTTTCCTTCGGAGTGCGGTTGAATTCTTTGCTGCATGGAATCTTTATATCGACTGATTTCTTAAAAAAATTTGATGACTCAGTGTTTTTTTTTTTTGTCAGTTACAGTACTAGATTCAAAGTTTTGGGTTTTCATCGATAGATCATCATTTCCTAAAAATTTGACGTTCCTTTAGTTACTTTCTTGGTTTCTACCGAGTTCTTCAGATTTTCGTCAAGATCGGTGGTTTTTACGTTGATTTTCTTGGATTTTCCTGGGAAAGTACTGGATTTCCTCATTTAGTAAAGAAATCGGACAATTTACAGAAAAATTCCGATCAGAATCGAAGGCACTGCGTTCTTGCTAGTTTTTCCCTCACTTTTACTCCTCTTTCCGCCGATCGAGAACGTCCTTCTATTTTCGTGAGTGATTTTTCTTTTTTGTTCTTGCAGAGATCGGAACCAGTGCTTTCATCGCTGCAGTTCCAAAGCCCTAGAAAAAGGAGCTACTATCATGGAAGCAACATTTGCTGCGTCCAGGAGTAACACAGTACGTTTCTTTTTCCTTGAAAATTAGAACAGAAGTATATTTAATTTCTTCTTCAGTTGACCATCCGATCATGATCGGACGGCTGTGATGATTTATACATTAGGTTTTTTTTCCCGTTTCGAAATCGATAGGGGTCGTTATCAGAAGATCGCACTTTGCACTCGTTGTAATGATGATGGCGGGAGTGACGTGTCCCATTTCTTTCCCCATTTTATTCTGTTACAAATTGAATTTGTTTTGTTTCCAATTTCCATAAATGTCAGGTGAAGTTCTATTATTCGAAGAGGAAGAACAGTATCGGCACGGAGACGAGGCGGTCTGCTGTGGGGAGACCAGCTCTGTGGAGCGGCAGCAGCTCCTCATCCGTTCCACCACCACCACCACCATGCAATGGTACGTACGTGCTGCAGTGGTCCCCCCCACAAGGAAATTCCGATTCTATCCTCGCCTTTTCAATGTAACAGTGGTGTTTTAATGGTTGTTCCTTCCCCATTTTTTTTTTTCCAGATCAGTTCGAAGTTGGCGCGTTCTACGAAATTGATCACGGAAAGCTTCCGCCGAAGTCTCCGATTCAGCTGAAAGCGCTTCGTGTAGTGAAGGTCTGCAGCAGCACTTTGAGAGTTCCTGCTCTCTATTTAAATGGTTGATTTGATTGACATGGGCAGGTTTCTGTGGCTGCAGGTGAGCGAGGTCACGACGCTGGACTTGACGGTCAACTTTCCGAGCATTTTTGCGCTCCGAAACTACTTCACGGCGAAGCCTTCACAAGCCGGGGCGGACGTGCCGGAGCTGGACGAGAAGTTCGTGATGAGCTACAATTACGCGGCAAGATCGCTGCGGCGGGCGGTGCCGTCTTCGCAGCTGGAGGCGGAGAAGCACCGGCAGAGCTTCTGGCTGACCGCGCCTCTGCTGCAACCAGAGAATGCGGAGGTTCAGGAAGCGAAGAGATCGATGTCGGCGGCGGTGAGCGGCTGCATTCTGGCGCTGAAATCCTCTGGGGTTTTACAGTGGGGCATACGGCGGAGGGTCAAGTACATCGGGCGGCACAGCAATACGCCGCGGACACTGCTTGTGCCTGCGGTGAAGAAGGACGAAGAGGAGGAGAAGGATGGAGTGACGGTGGAGCCGCAGCAGCAGCGTACTAGCGGGAGGAAGAGGATCCGTGATGCTCGTAGGAAGGACAGAGGGGAGAAGCACAAGGGGAAGATCAAGAAGAAGAGCACTAAGAAGAAGCCGAAGCTGGAGCTTGTAACTACTGTGAAGGCTGAGACCGCGAGCCCCGCCGTGGGCTCGAGGAAGAGGTGGTCGAAGGACCGGTACAAGTCGTCCGAGCTGAAGCTGCTGGAGATAATGCGGAAGAAGGGGGCGGAGATAGGCAGCCCGATCCTCAGGCAGGAGCTGAGGGTGGAGGCGAGGAAGCACATCGGAGACACCGGCCTGCTCGACCACCTGTTGAAGCACATGGCAGGGAAGGTCATCGGTGAAGGAACGGATCGGTTCCAGAGGCGGCACAACGCCGACGGTGCGATGGAGTACTGGCTCGAGCCGGCGGAGCTTATGGAGATTCGGAAGTCGTCGGGGGTGGCAGATCCGTACTGGGTCCCTCCGGCTGGGTGGAAGGTTGGGGATGCTACGTCTGTGTGTGTTTGTGGTGGCGAGTGCAAGAAGGAGACTAGCCGGCTTAAGGAAGACATTGCCCGTATTGAGAGGTTTTACATAATTTTCTCTTTACATATTTACTACTTCGGTTCTATTAAGTATAGGTGGCTAATTAATCCACTATTTTGTTTCTAATGGTGATGAATATCGAAAGGGATATGGAGCAGCTAAGATCTCTGAAGCAGCGGCTAGAAAAGGAAAGGGCAGACTCTCAAACTGCGCTTGCAGTTGACAGGTGCTGCACCAGCAGCGGCGATTGGCAGGTTTGTTGTTAGCTTTTGTTTTGTCGGTTTCATTTAATTGGTTAATCACTCGTGCTAATGTATTAAATTTCCTAATGATTGCATTAAATATATGCTAAGGTTTTCAATACACGTGAGGATTGTCAATAACTACTGATTATTTAATGCTGGTTTGATTACAGGAGAAGTACGAGAAGCTGCTACAATGCACTGCTAAAATGGAGGCCGAAATCGCTGCATTTACAAGCACTATTTGTGGGCTGAAGGAGGAGGTGGAGGTGTTGAAGGAGGAGAAAGGAAAGAGAGAGAGGGCTATCGAGGCGGCGTTGACGGAAGAAGAAGCTAAGCAGTGCGTCGTGGCGGCAGACGACGTTCCTGGTCGTGACAAGAAGAAGAAGAAGATGATGGTGGTGGTGGAGACGAACGCGAGTACTAACAACAACATCAGCGGCACGACTGGCCAGGAATCACTGAGTCATCTAGCAGGGAATATGGGACCAGTAGGAGTACGGAGGAGTGGGTTCAGGTTGTGCAAGCCGCAAGGCACGTTCCTGTGGCCGAACATGGGCGCTGCAGCTTCGTCAGCAGGTGGTGGCGGAGGGAACAGCGGCCCGAGCATGATCAGCAGGAGCGGTGGCGCACAGATGGCAATGGTCCCGGCCATCAGCAATCATCATTACCAGCAGCAGCAGCAGCAGCAGATGATGATGCCATTTGGGGGCGGCGGAAGTACTAGTACTACTACTGGTGGTGGTATCCCCACACCCCCGTCTGTATCCTCCACGTCATCGCCGAACAAGCTCTTCCTTCTCCCTTCGCCTACCACCCCTACGTCGAACCCACCTCCACCCCTCCTCATGCTCCCCCCGCACGTGGTGACACGTATTGCTGTAAGTAACCGTTACTGTACAAAGCATCAATGGTAAGCATAATTATATATAGTTTGGTTGATTAAAAAAGTTGAACATGCAGGAGTGCGGTGGGGTTGTGAAGAATAGTGGTGAGAATGCTGCTGCTGGTGGGTACAGAGACGGGGGAGAGTCGAGCAACGTTACAACTGATCTGGCGCTGGCTCCTCCCTCCCCCTATGTTTGATTAGAACTAATTTTCCTAGTGATCAAAATTACTCATGATTAGGAAAAGCTTTAATAAAATGTTTAGGACATGCGGAGTTTGATATTATATAGGGACTGCAACTGCATGCATGCTGCAGTCCTGCTCTTTTCTTACTTTTCCTATTTTCACTGTCTAGTAGACAGTCTGTCTGTCTTCCCCTCTGCTGGTGCTATATGTAGGTATGTGCCTGCCTCCTCTCTCTCTCTCTCTCTCTCTCTCTCTCTCTCTGGTTCTACTGTGAGACAGTTGAGAGAGAGAATAGAAAGGCAAGCTGGAACGAGAAAGAGAGAGAGAGAGAGATGATATTTTTGTCTCTACTTCCTTTCCGCTCCATTTTTCTCTGTTGTTTCTCTGTCTGTATATAAAAATGAATAAAGGATTGGAGAGAGAAATTTGGATATTAGCATTTTATAAGATTTTCCCCTTTACTATCTTCGTCAGGTTATAACAGCAGAATGGAAAAAAAAAACCAAATATGTTCTATAAATTTAACAATTTATGTTTCCATTTTCTGTGTTCACTTGTAGGAAAATTATTACTATTTTTTTTTTCTTTTGGGGCAAATTAATACCTGTGTTTTCACTTATAATTAGTATGCTAGTATATTGATAGAATCTATTGTTTCAACTTCCAGTTTATATTTAGAAGATTATTTTACTCTATAAGTATGTAGAAATTAAATTTACTGCATAAAAAGTGATTATTTAATTCTATTAATTGAATTAAATGTTAGGTATTTCTTGGATATTGCAAATCAAAACCAATCTATTCAGCAATTGTAAACCTTGCTTCACTTTGCCATATATAGATCCGTATATGTGGTTTTTTTTTTTTTTTGAGATGAGATGCATATATGTGGTTTGATTATTAGTTATGAGTTTGACAGGGAAATACCTACAAAAAATGCGCATTTTAAAGACGTACATTCAAAAATACCATACCCCAACTAGATATTCTTATCTATACTACTATATAATAGAAAAAATTACGGCTTTTTCGTATAAATTTTTGTTCCTAAAAATATTTTTAACTATGTTTACTAAATAAAATTGTTCATTAAAGTTACGTGGATAGTTCGATAATTACGTATAAAAAATAAGGAGATTATTGTTTGCTCTTCTTAAGGAGTAATTTTTTGTTATTCTCGAGCAATAAAAATTAAAGGCTATTATATTTGCTATTCCAAATTAGTATAAAATAAGTGCAACTCACGTTCATATATACTAGTTTTATCATATTTAATAGAAAAACTTTTAGGCTTCGGATTTTTATATTAAAAAAATCATTCTCAAACCTTATATATATACGCTTAAATTAATTTGTAAAGATGAAATATGTAAATTATACATCTTTCCACTAACATAATTACTAACTACTAATAATTACACATTTTCTACTACAATAAATATTTATCATCTCAAAATAGATTTACTTTAAAATATTTTATAATGTTTTAAAATAATTTGACATGCAAATAAATAAAGTAAGAAAAAAATACAAACAAAACAAGTAAAATGCATGTACACCCTCTTTTGGTGTAGTGTTAAATTACTTTAGTCTCCTAAATTCTTAATCGATTTTTTTTGCCAACTAAGACAGGATGCTCATTTGATGCTTGCAGCTGATGCATGTAGAGTATAGTAAGTTTTAAGTTGTACCAGGTACGAGTACGACAAAGTTATATCTACCTAATCTACTTCATTTGTTATTATATTATAATTTTTATACGTGACATGTAGATATTATGCTAAAATCTTACGAGAGACTAGTACATCTCCTTAGTTGCATACGTAATTGATCGAAGTAACGCACCCCGGCTAGCCATGATCTTGGAGAAATATGTGCCATTTTCTTTCAATTAAATTTGGTTGGGATCTTCTCGATCCCATCCTTGATCTATAAAAAGGAAAAAAAAATAAACTATCTCTATGTTTTACACTTATTACAGAAACTATTTCTACTTTGAAGCTAATCACATGGACCATTTCTATACTATATATTTTATGTAGAAATTTATAATACTAACCATTCAGGTTTTATTAAAATGATAAAGTAGATGTATAGTTAGTGTAATTATTTTCGAAATAGATATAGTCTATGTAATACTTATAGAACATAGGAGGTCAGTGTATTTATTTTTTAAAAAAAAGCAAAGAAAAGTGTTTTAATAGAGAAAGGGAGAGAGCTGGACCTCGCTTAAGCTAGCTAGTGGGCCAGTGCTTGTATAATAAAAGCTTATAAGCTAGCTAAGATCAAGCAACCACTATTCTTTGCTTGATATACGAGTTACAGTTAAAGACACAGCTCAGCCTCTGCCATGTATTAACACAACATCACTGTCATTAAGGAATTGGCAATGTTGCAAGCAATGTCACTGCATCGTCAGATTCTTACGCGAGTCTCATAGAAAATTCCTGATGTTAATATAAAATACAGTTATGTGTAGTCCTTTCTTCAGAGTTGGTGATTTTTTTTTTTTTTTGTATTCGATGTTTAACTCGTGTTTTCTTCTTGCGTAGTAGTTTAGATCGTCGAGACTTTTGTTGATGTTCCTTCGACTTTCTTTGTTGCGATTGCAGCTTCTTGAAACGATCCCGGAAACTTCGCACTGATCACTGTTCGATCGCTACCAACCCCATTTGCTTGTTAATATGAACGGATTAGTGGAGAGAACAAAGTTCTCGATTTCGGACACAACGTTGCCAGAAGCAACCGACAAATTAGAGGCGTCGTCCAGGAACTTGGACACATCGATGAACTACTTAGTCAGCTCTTTCGGATTCATTGCCACCGCGATCCTGACATCCATATTCCTCGCCGTGGCCGTCTTCAAACGCCTGCTGAGACCGGAGACCTCGTACGCACGGTCTACAGATGACGACCCAGGATCCTTGGCAGGCAACCAAGACCAAGCTCAGTTGTATTGCCTCAGAATATCCGACAGCTCCCAATCTGTAAGTTCACTAGCAACTGATGCAAAATATATAAATTTTTTTTTTTTTCCGTACCGGTGTAACGCACGGAACTTTGTGCATGCTACATTGCATGTCATTTGAAACCATTGTCCGCAATTTTTACACACACACTCGCCTCTTTCGTGGTTCGACCCCGAGACCGTCCGTATAGCTAAGGAGATTATACCTCTCCTCCTCACTGATCATAAGAGCCAGTTGAGATCGATATAAAGCATGTTTCACTCCTACTATAATTATGCAACATATAATTACAGTAGAGTGAGAGAGAGAGAAAGTTGAAGGAAATAGGAGTATAAGGGTTTATTGGGCCATCTCCGATGGTTTGTTTTTTGTGGTGTCCAATGGGTGTTTTATTTTTCCTATTTCTATGGTAAAAATACATCTCTACTATTATAATACGGTTTAGAGCATCTACAGTGAAGACACTCCAAATTATTAGAAATTATGTAAGTTATTACTTTTGAAGTATCTCTTTGATATTGGCATACAATGGTACACTCCAAACAAATACTCCAAATTAACATCTTCTATCTTTTTTCTTTTTATTTTTCTTCTATGTTTGGTAAGATTTTTTTTCTCCCTATTTATTTATTTATTTTTCTTCCATGTTTAGTAAAATTGGTTAATATTGGTGGACCCAGAAATTAATGTAGTGGAGCTAGCACACGCTCCAAATCTGGAGTGTCTCGCTTTCTAGCAATTTTTAAGTATGGACAAATGTCCACTGTAGTCTTCAAGTGCTACAAAATTTGGCTAAAGTCAAAATGTAGCATTTGAAATCTCTCTCACTATGGATGCGAACCGCCTCCAAATTAAGCCGTCTAAACCGTATGTATATCTTCAACCAATTAATTTTAGAACAAAATTTCGGCATATTATAATTTTAAACATTTTTTTTCTTTTTCTTCGGTAGTAACCAAATACCCTCTACTTTATCCACAAAAAATTACGAAAGATTATAATTTTAAACTTTGTCTCTTTTTCTTCCGTATAACCAAATACCATCTCTTTTATCCACATAACAAATTATAATTTAATTAATTTTTTACAAATTTTAATTGAAATATAAATATAAATATATATATTTATAAGATTAGAGCTGAGCACGAGGGGTAGAAAGTAACGGATGTTGGCCCGGAGGAATCCGGAACGTTCAGGGTTTGTTTAATGGTAAATAAAAAAGAAGAAGAAATTCTTTCATAATTGAAGTTAACAATTAAGAAAGTTATGGGCCCCTACTAAACTCAGCCCACTAAGAAAATGCTCTTTACTTTAAACACAAGAAATAACAGGACAACATCAGTTTCATTAGAGACTCGAGGGAGTCGTAAACATACTCTCTCGGTCCTCTTCCTCTCCCCCAATCCCAAATTAGGGTTTCCATCATTCCAAAGAGAGAGAAAAACAAACAAACAAAATAATGGTGAGTTTTTCGAACCCAATTTCCAAACTTTACTAATTCTCCTTTCAAACTTCAATTTAGGGTCTTACAAAACCCAAGAAACTACTGATTTAGAGAGTGTTATTTGTCGATTTTCTTAGCGATTTGATTCTTGTTTTGTTTCAATCTAGGCGCAGGAAGAGAGTCTCAATGCAGCGATCGAGGTCCTGCTGAACGTGGAGAAGCAGGCGAGGCTCGCCGGCGACGTAGCGGGGACGAAGAAGGCGGTGGTCGACATACTGGAGCTGTGCTACAAAGCCAAGCAGTGGAAGGCTCTCATTGATAACATCGTCCTCCTCTCCAAACGGAGGGGGCAGCTGAAGCAGGTAGAATTGATATGTTTCGGTTTTGGGTAGTGGCTTCTTGAGCGGCAGAAGTTCATGTTGGTTCTGAATTGGTAGTAGTTCCGTTTCATTAGCTTATGTCTGTCGGTATGTGAATGCTTGTGTGTGTATGTATCAAGGTTAAAAAACTTGGTTACCGGTATCGCTATTGATCCCTCTCGTTGAGTAGTGGTATATGCAGTGCCCATAGTTTCTGGGCGGTTATGGGTAGGAGGGGAGGATAATTGAATTTTGACACTTTAGGAAAAATAAAATAAATTCAAATTTTGTTAAACTTTGGAACTGAAGCGAAATGCTGATGTGCTTAGTTGAAGCCGGAGTGGCTTTTTTAGCCACAAAAGTTCACTGTAGGCTCTGAAATGATAGCCTCGTTTTAGTAGCTCAGCTCTGTCTCTCTGTGTATGTCGTATGTGTGTGTGTGTGTAACAAGGTTCAAAAATATGGTATTGCTGTTGGACCCTCTCATTGAGTACTGGTATATGCAGTACCCATAGTTGCAGTTATTGGTAGGAGTATCATGAATAATGAGCTTCGACACTTTAGAAAAGAATAAAATATACTCAAAATTAAATTTGACATCTGAAATCTTGAAGTAAATTAAGTTACTTAAATCATGAACTTTCACGTATCATAGAATGATATATGAGAACTCCGTTGTCATCTTCTCTCCTCCATTACATTTCCCCTCTCCTCCATTATCATTTTCTCCATCACTCCCTCTCTTACCTTCATTAAAACTCATCAATTCTACATCAAATCTCTTCTCTTCTCATTTCTACAAGTAATACAATTTTCTCCTTCTCCATCCTCTCTCGCCTTCCTCTCATATCCTAAACTTTCTTACTCTTTCAAATCCATCCCTACATCTTCCTGTCATTTCTAGAACATACAATTATAATTTGAATTAAAGTATAGTTGTACAACTAATATATTGAAGACAAATTGCACAATCTACAAGCTAACCCAAAACGTTGATTTTTTTTTTTTGTTCAAACCCTAAAATTCTTCATCTTTATAAAACTAACATATAATGCAAAATTATAAAACAGAAGACATGCCATGAGAAATACAACATATACGAACATGAAAACTAAAAGGTGACAATTGAATTTTATTGTGAGCTCTTACTATTTTCTCAAATTTGGAAAGTCTAATATACACTTTGGATGTGTTTATGAAGGGTTTTGGTGAAGAGGGTTGAAGCCTCCGTTTAAGTCCACTGAAATCAATTTGATATAGTTTATGAAAGAAGGATTTAGGATTTCTTTTCTGGGAGTGAAACGATTCTTTTGGGGAATGAAATGAAAGAGAACCAAAATCAATTTGTATAGTTTATGAAAACTGATTTAGGGTTTTTTGGGAATGAAATGAAAGAGAAGATGGGAAAAAAGAATTCTGGTGGTTAAGAGTATTGAAAGGACAAAATCGTCCATCGGTAACTTTTAACTCTATGTTGTTCTGGGCGCTAAGCAAGGCGATAGGCCTCCCGCCTCGTCTAGGCGTCCCTAGGCGCTGCATAGACGTTGCCAAGGGACCTGCAAGTTAAAAAAAGACATAAAACAAAAACAAAGAAGAAGAAGAACCGAAGAAGAAGCAACAATAACAAGAAGTTTAAAAAAAAACAGAAGAACTGAAAAAGCAGCATAAGAAGAAAACAAGAAAAATGATAAGTTAAAAAAAAACACAGAAGAACAGAAGAAGCAGCAGCATCAACACAAGAAATAAAAAAAAGAAGGAAAGAAGAACATACATGTTGGCTGCTGGTCGTCTCTGTCACCTGAGCAGCATGGACTACAATTTTTCTTTTGAGTTTTCAAAGCAACGACACAACCAAAATTAAAGAAACAGCTTCTTTTGGACCAAAATCCTAAAGCCAAATGAAAAAACTCATATGAAAAATTACATTCATACTCATCAAAGAACTTACTGCCTGAATATCGTTTTTTTCTTGGCGACCCTAGGCGGTCGCCTTGGCGACCATCGCCACAACCAGGGAAAAATTACCAAGGTCGAGGCGGTAGGTCTTTCACCCGCACGCTTAGGCTGCCTAGGCGTCGCCTATGACAACATAGATTTAGCCATGGATTTTGTTTGGTTGAAATTAACCAAATGGAAACAAATGGGGGCTCATAACTCTATTTACTAGAGATTTGAGGGTCTGTCAAGCAATTCCTAAGAATTGGGGGACCTATTTAAAAATATATAAGACCTGAGGGACTTGTATGCGACTTATAATTGTTAATGTAGTGTAACAATTTATCGACTTCTATAGTCTTCTGTCATCATTTAGTTAGTCTTTATACTTACGTTAAAATTCAGAGCACTTACTATTTCATGCTAAATAAATTTCAAGCTGTTCCTCTGTTTTATTACCAACTTTGCCTCTAGATATGATATCCCTGATGATTATTCTAATTGATTCTTCCTTGCAGGCTGTAACTGCTATGGTTCAACAGGCCATGCAATATATTGACGAAACACCTGATATTGATACGAAGATAGAGTTAATCAAAACATTAAACAATGTCTCTGCTGGCAAGGTGAGTCCATCTAGATGCAATCTGTTTTATCCCTTTCAACCAGTTATGTTTTGATTCATCTATGCTTGCATATTTTTTGTTTCATATTAAATTTACCAATTCTTGGTTTTTTTCCAGATATACGTTGAGATAGAGAGAGCACGCCTGATTAAAAAACTTGCTAAGATTAAAGAAGAACAGGGTCTTACTGCTGAAGCTGCAGATTTGATGCAAGAAATTGCTGTAAGTTGATGCTACTAGCTTGATACTTGATCTTATGGGCACGAATAACTGATACTTGGAATTTATATCTGTGCCAGCAGAGGTTTTACTTGGAATTTATATTATGCAGCTATTTTAATTATTTACACACTGATAACTTGTTCTTCAGGTTGAAACATTTGGAGCCATGGCAAAAACTGAAAAGATAGCATTCATCCTTGAACAAGTATTACATCAATTTTGTACTTGTCGTCTGGGATATTTAATGTGTCCTTATTATAGTATTTTACAATATTATTTGAATTGAACCCATCTCAGGTTCGTTTGTGCCTGGACCGCCTGGACTATGTTCGTGCACAAATTTTGTCAAGGAAAATTAGTCCACGAGTTTTTGAAGTAGACGGTTCAAAAGAAAAGAAAAAGCCAAAGGAAGGTGACAATGTCGTTGAAGAGGCTCCTGCTGACATTCCGTCACTCTTGGAGTTGAAAAGCATCTATTACAAATTAATGATAAGGTATGGTGATACTTATCTACTTTTCCAATTATTCCACAATTGTTTTGTTTCACTATTGATTGACGCTCGGGACATTGATTCATTGTCATCAGTTTCTTTCTCCTTGCTGCATTTTTCATACCTTGTTTTTTGTGATTGTTCATTTTGCTATCAAGGTTTCTCATTGCTTGAGTGGGCCTAAACTACTGTAGGATTTTCTTACATTGAAATGAAAATAGGTACAATGGCAATCCCCTGCGCTCGTGCGCTGGTCATGGTAAGCCAGTCAGAAAATTTTGATCTCTCATGGTTATGGAGCCATTTCAATTTCCGTTATCCAATTTCTGATGGGAAAAGCATGAATACTTTGTGACCCGTATTGATATTTAAAACGTAACTGGTACCTTTACATGGTTGCCTATAAGAATTGAACATGTAGGGTCCCCACACCCATTTTGTGGAGAAAAAAAGGGGGGCGATTAAGCCTTCTTGAAGTACCCAGCCGTATATTCATAATGGTGCTTATGAGGGTCCATCTTCTCTACCCTTGTGGGAACTACATGCCATAGTAGCGAAGGAGCCTTCTGCCCTTATATTTGGTTTCGATATTTCTTCCTTGTACTATATTATGTGTTATGATTATGTGATTCTATACTGATCTAAAATCAATGAAATTTTTGTTTGTTAGTGTCTAGTTTTGATTCACTTGTTTTATCTCATTGTGATTGTGAGTGGTGGTGTATTTGATTTAGTTTTGTTCAGTTCTTAGCATGACAGTGGTTGACCTTGAGAATGGATTTTTATCCGTTCTTACCATGTTTATTCAATTGCATTATGCAGCTGTATCCGGGGCTGCTGTCATGTAGAAGTATTACTGTTGTTTTGAATGCACTTTTTAATTGAAGAAGTATTATACGAGCTCAATTGATAGTTACAAGTAGCCAAATCCAGTGTCCAATTGTTTTGATCTCTTTTATGTTTGTGTACATTAGCTGCTGCTTCGGGTGTGTTTGAAATTGCTTCCATTAAAATTTTGTTCATCTACTTTGATGTTTTATATTCTGAAAAGTTTTCCCTTATAAACGAGATGTCTATACATTTCCTGTTTCTTGTTGTGGCTTGTAATTGTTTACTTTCTAACATATTTTTTTTTATAATTCTTGTAGACTTGTAATAGCTGGATAAATATCAACTAATTGTTGTTTGATGTAGGTATCACTCCCATACCAATGACTACTTGGAAAGTTTTCCCTTATAAACGAATGTCTATACATTTCCTGTTTCTTGTTGTGGCTTGTAATTGTTGACTTTCTAACAATTTTTTTTATAATTCTTGTAGACTTGTAATAGCTGGATAAATATCAACTAATTGTTGTTTGATGTAGGTATCACTCCCATACCAATGACTACTTGGAAATTTGCCGTTGTTACAAGGCCATATATGATATCCCATCAGTGAGAAAAGACCCAGCTCAGTGGATCCCGGTAAATGATGTCTTTATTCCTTATGTATAGGGCCTCTTCAATGTATCTAACTGACTATCACATGTAGGTTCTCAGGAAAATTTGTTGGTATCTAGTATTGGCGCCACATGACCCAATGCAGTCGAGCCTTCTTAATGCTACTTTGGAGGATAAAAATCTTTCCGAGCTTCCAAATTTTTGGTAGGTGTTTGCTTTTCTTGAATCTTTTCGTTCCATTTCTCAGTTTGTTCTCTAGTAAACAATTTCCCTTGTCCTGATATTTGATATCTGCATGTTTATCTTTGCTGGATTTCCATCTCAGTTTTCTGTTGAAGCAGCTCGTTACCATGGAGGTGATCCAGTGGACAAGTCTTTGGGAGATGTTTAAGGAAGAGTTTGAAAATGAGAAGAATTTGCTTGGAGGGTCCCTGGGTACCAAGGCAGCAGACGATCTGAAACAGAGAATAATTGAACATGTAAATTTTATAAATTCAAAGCACCCCATCTCTTTAGATTTTTTATATTTTTAGCTCTTATACGCCATTGATTGACATTAGTGTGTTACTTTTCCAGAATATCTTGGTAGTGTCCAAGTATTATTCAAGGATTACCTTGAAGAGGGTTGCTGATTTATTGTGCCTCAGTCAACAGGTGTGCTTCATTTATCCTTTGCTCTAATTGATGTGCCTCTTTCTATTTCAAGAAGCTTATATGTTTCCTGACTTATTTCTCTCTCAATTCCACTGGATTATGGTGTTGGTATTATAGTTTCTCAATCAAAGTTGTGGGCATGTCTCTGCTTTCTGGATTTTTATTAACTCCTCTTGTTTTTATTCCTTCAACTAAAAACATTTAACCCTGCCTATTACTTTTGTGAGAGCATTCAGACTACCGACATGCCAACAACTTTATTTTGTTAGGTACATGGTATACGGGTATTTCTCTCAAAAATATAAAATAAAAAAACATTACTGGTATATTAGTTATATAATTGTGGCGCATTTTGTGGTATCTTGCAGTTGAGTGGATTCATGGGAAGTTGGATGCGTTGTCAATTGAGGATAAGATGAGAGAAGCGTTTCAGGTGGTCTGGACATGTGGAACATATGCGGTGTCAATTTGAGGATAAGATGAGAAAAGATTGTTTCACGTTCTTTGGACGTGTGGAACGGAGACTAATAGATGAGCCAGTTAGGAGTGATAGGATATCAGTCAGTTGGAGCTGCTAGAACTAAGGCTAGGCCTAAATGAACTTGAACTTAGACTATCCAGAAGGATATGGCATTTGTTAGGCTCGTTGGGTATTTCTGCTCATTTCAAAAAGCAGAGCAGAAGCCGCATTTATAGCTGCCTTCCCACTGCTTTTGAAAGCTGCCCCCAAAATGGACTACCTTGTCAAGAACATAAAAGCAGAACCCGGTGTTCTCATGCTTTTGCTGCAGTTCTTGGAAAATAAAGTACAAGCAGCCCAAATATGGTTAGGTAGAACCTTTTGGTCATTGTATCTCAAGTTCAGGCAGGTAGGGACTTGAATTATGTGGGTAGGTAGAGAATAGCAAACCAATTTCCATTTTTCAGCCTAAGTAGAGAATTGAATTATGTGGGTAGGTAGAGAATAGCAAACCAATTTCCATTTTTCAGCCTAAGTAGAGAATTGAATTATGTGTATAGGTAGAGACCTTTTGGTCATGTATCTTAAGTTCAGGAAGCCAAGGAGCACCCACCAATTTATCCTTGATCTAGAAGAAGAGAGAGAGGAGACTAAAAAGTTTGCTATTTGCTACAGGGTATTACTCAACTTTATGATAAATTACGCTGTAGAATCTAGTTGACGAGTGATTCAAAAAGTGTGATTTTTTTCCTCCTTTCCTCTAGAATCTAATGGATATGATGGGCTGATCTTATAGGGGAACTAACCTTCAAGATTACAAGAAAAATTGTCATTACTTCAAACTATAAGACAGGAATTGGAACTGCAATTCCATGAAACTGACCGTGAATGGGAAATGTAACATTAAATTTTGCTAAAATGTATATGTTACTGGATGTAAAATTGTGTTTTTTTACCTTTCATTTAAAATTACTTCTCAATGGGAATGCTTACCTATTATTGGTTTTTGCATGAATTAAAATCTTGTGCATTGTTAATATTCTTCTCATTTGTCTGGATCCCTAGGAAGCCGAGAAACATCTATCCGACATGGTGGTGGCGAAGGCCTTGTTAGCGAAGATTGATAGGCCTATGGGAGTTGTATGCTTTCAGGCAGCCAAAGACAGCAATGAGATACTGAACTCCTGGTCAATGAACCTTGAAAAGCTGCTTGACCTAGTTGAGAAGAGCTGCCATCAAATACACAAGGAAACCATGGTTCACAAAGTTGCTCTTAGAGCATGAAACTGAATTCCATCTTTGCCAGTTGACTTTCCGCTCGTTGTCCTGGACTGGCCTTGGAAGTTTTTAGATTGTAGATCTCGACTTTCCAGCTTCTGCATTATACTTTTTCTTCCTGTAATTCAAGCATCACGCTGGTTGTGTTGTACTTCCGTTGACCAAGCTCAGCCTTGGGTTTCTGGAATCAGTCTTATTGGGTTATTCTAGTCTATGATTCACTCAGATGTCAGTATGAATTGAGTGCAGGGTGGACAACTCTGGTGGTGAATTCTGATGATTTTACGATTTTTCTTGCAATTGCACCCGTAGCAATTATCAAAGTTGTGATTATTGTATTAATGATTTCATTGATATTGCATAAAATCTTTTGAATCAATCTCTGTTCATCGGTATATTTGCCATGTAGGCTGTGCTATAAGCTTTTGTGGTTTAGATTAGGTTTACTTTGCTTAGTTCCTGCCATTTTGAACTGATATTGTTGGTTTATATATTATCATATTTATGATTAATTAAAAGATGATTTTCACATGTTACATGTATCTATACAACTATAGTATAAGAAAAATATGTTTTTTGGATTTTTTTTTTCCGTCCAAATACGTCTTTATGTAACTTTATTAATTATTTTTTATTAAATTTAATGAGGGTAACTTGGTAATTATATATATTTTTAAAAATAGAATTTGTTTTTGATTTCTTTTTCTCTTTTTGCAGAAAAAATAATTAAAATGGGTTAAACTATCATATATATTAGTCCATATGTGTAACCTTAAATCGTATTTTTCAAAACCGTAAACCGAATAAATCGTATTTCTCAAAACCGAAAACCGAACCGTTTTTATAAAAATCGAACAAAATTGAATCGAATTAATTTGGTTCGGTTTTCGATTTTATTAGCAAAATGAGGCTATTTAAATAACAATCTATTTAAAAAAAATTACATTATTGTATTTATAAATTATTATATTATATAGTGTGAAAAATATTAGTATATATAGATTGAGGGTATATATATATATATATATATATATATATATATATATATATATATAGAGAGAGAGAGAGAGAGAGAGAGTGCTCAAAGAACCGACAGAGAATATGAGAAGAGAGTGCTTAGGGGTTACAAAATATTAGTATATGTAGATTAAGGATAGTTTGATAAATTACTAAATCTAAATCGGTTTTCGGTTTGGTTCGGTTATTCGGATTAAGAACAAAAAATCAAATCGTTATTTTAAAATTTCAAATTTTCAAACCGAATACCGCACTGAAAAACCCTTTGTCATATTTCAGTTCGTCGATTTTTTACCGTTATATGCTCAACCCTGGGAATATGAGTATGGTTATTGGTTCACATGCACACTACTATTTCTATTGGTTCATGTGTATCGGTTCATGATGAGCCTATGTCTCATATCATATCCTGTAGTTATAAAAGCGTATTATCAGCAACTGTGGTTGAGATTTGAAGCTGACGAAAGCTATCGAACCTGTTCATCCTTAACCGGCCGTTGAGATTTTGAGACCATTGGTATTATCCGCAACTGTGGTTGAGACTTGAAGCTGGCGAAAGCTATCGAACCTGTTCATCCTTAACCGTCCGTCGAGATTTTGAGACCGCTGAAAACAACCTGAAACCCGAACCTCGACCATAGATTTAAGAGTGTACTGTCACCCACACACACACAAACGTCAGACGAAAGCATAACCGTCGTGGAAGCACTCAAACCTTACACGGATGTAGAACTAGAGACCACGAACACGACTTCGTTCCACTCTGGTATCAAAAATTACCATATCTATCCCCACTTTCTCTCTCAGCACTCACAAGCCACAGGGCTTTTCCGTAAATTAACCCCCTTTCCTTCTACTATAGGGCGGGGACCACCCTCCCCCTTACTCTCTCCCCCCCGCGTGAAATTCGATTCAACCTTTCAACCTCCCCCTCTATATTTAGAAAACCTTAATTAAAAAAAAAAAATCACAATAACAAGAAGAAGAGAAGATAAGAGAAGGGCTATTCCGGTCCGGGTTTCAATTTGCCGTCATGAGAGGATCCGGATCCGTCGTCGCCGTCCCCCTGGCGATCGCTTCCTCCGCAGCCATCCTCGCCACCGCCTACTCGGATCCGCCGCCGTCCGGCCGGGTCCAAGATCCGAAACCCGATCCGCAGGGCCAGGTCAGCCCTAATTTCCCATCCTCTTTTTTTTAATTGGTTTTTTTAATTTTGTTAATTTTTCAGGGAGGAGGAAGATCCGACGGTGACGGGAGGCGCGGGGCCGATCCGACGGACAGGTTCGCTCCGAGGTTCGACGGGCTGCGGTTCATCGAGACCCTGGTCACCGCACACCGTTGAAAGAAGGAAATTTAGGAGATGAATGGTGACGAAGTAATGTACAATTTCATCTTTACTTCTTTTATTTTATTTTTACAACAAAAAAATTGGGAAAAGGTCAGTCGGTCAGTTGGATGGCAAGTGAGAAAACGTGTGTATTAAAAAATACTGGTACAATTTATCAGAATTTATGCATACATTACATTTACATGTGATTTGTCCACAAACTATATTTATTGGTATGTTATTGACTTATATATGTATGTGCAAAACCTTAGCTGGCCTTAGTCTATTAATCTAACTTAATTTGACATGATTATGGGAATATGAATATGGCTATACAGTTCTCCACCCATTTCAGTGAGCTAATGATATGTGCATATTATCGCAAAATAAGAATAAAAATGATGTATTAGCCCATTTTGTAATTATTTTATCTTACTAAATTTGAATTGAGTTGGACATTTTGCGAATGGTCTATTCAGTCTTATTAGTCCCTCCACAAACTAGGCTCTTAGGGTCTCCTTTGGATTGAGGGTTAAGAGGGTTAAGTAAATAAAAGTTAAGTGAGGGAAAAATAAAACTATATTTGAAGGTGGGGTTTAGGAGGGAGGGTTATAGAGGGTTAAGTGGGGGTTTATTTCATCCTTTTTTGTCCATTTTTTTAACCTCCCAATTCGGAGAGTTAACGAGAGTGGTTGAGAGATTTTGTTTAAAAGGTCATAAATACCTTTTATCTGTTCTATAAAATATCATAATTTTTTTCTTTTATTTTTTTTGTTTTCAACATGTTGCTCCGTATTTTCCTAATTTGTGAATATTTTTTGACAAGTTCTAATCAAATTTAATTTTATGACATGTAATAAGGCTGTTTTGGTAACTATCATACTTTTTATGAATCTTCCACTCACTCAAAATCTCTAATCCAAGCAAGAGTTATTAAACACCCCCACTTAACTCTCCCTCTAATCCAAACAAGGTTCTATGTATTCACTCAACTTCCCCTCACTCTACTCTCCTTCATTTAACCCAACTTAACTCTGCTTATTTTTTTCTCTCAATCCAAGCAGACTCTTATAGTCCTGATATCGAATGGGAAGGCCATGCTAGCTCCACGCCGTAAGAAATCTGATGAGTCTTAGTAGAGCCGGGTGGTAAAGCTAATCTGATTAGGGAGGTATGATTTTTTTTTAATGGATATGCACTGCAGATGCCGTATAAGAGGAAAACATACTCTATTTTGAGTTGCGGTCAAATCCTAGAGCTACATGTTTCTGTATTCTTCATTTTGCGAGTGTTCCTTATGGTCAGCAGAGAGAGACATAAAAGCTCTGGCTGGATGACGGAAGATCAGTGGACCGAGTAACGTATTATTTCTTTCATTTATGATGGGAGTTGAGAAACAGTAGGTCGAAAGGCATAAGTGTGCAAAAAAAAAAAGGTCCGAACGTTACGTTGGACATAGTAAAAGAAGAAGAATACATGATACTGTATTCTTCATTCCAAGGAATAATTGATTTATATTTTTGTTGAACCTACTTGTAAGATCCGGTGTGTCATGGGATCGAATCAATCACACGAATGTGTAATTCCAATTGTTTGTTTTTGTAGTGTTTGTGTTCCAATTTCTTCTTCATTGACTTCCTTCTACATTTCTGAGTTAATTTTCCAAATAATGTAATGTTATTTCCGGGAACACCGGGGCACAATTTTTCGATGGAAAACTGAGAAAATGAAACAGTTGTAAAGACAACGTTTCTAATGCAACTCCTTAAAGAAGGTTTTGCAACAGAGATCCAGAAGGATTCTGCAAATTACGAGATCTAAAAAGATATCGTAATACACGAATAATCTAAAGAGATTTTCGTGATCGTAGCAAACTGGCAGTAGTGCCTTCTAAAAAAAGATACTGACAGAACTGCTAAAGGCAACAGAAGGATGACAGGCGAGAGATGGAATTGCTGGGGTGAATTATCACCGTTGCTCAAAGTTTTATTCGCCCTCTGCGAACAGCTTCCAGGAACCAGCAAGGTTGACGAAAAACCTTGGAACACTCCCGCTCTTCTGACTCCTCGGAAGACGGCGAACTCCTCTGGCAATGACTGTACTCTTCTCTCTCTGTTTGAAGTAACAGAACTCACGCGTACTAAAAAGTACTAGTGTTAGTGTTAAACAACACGCTCACTACTCTGTTGTGTTAAAGAACACTTAGAGTTTTCTCTCTGGAATTCTGATTACTTCTGCCAACTGAGAGAGAGGAGAGAACCTGCATATATAGCCCACGGGGTGGTTGCCAAGCAGTTGCCTGAACTTCAGGGTAGTGGCAGAACCACTCCTGAACATGCAGCAACTGCTGCAACCGTTCCCGCTCTAATATGCAGCCAGCCATACGCACATACGCACTCTACGCACACTGCGTACGCTGCGCACACTGCGCACTCTACGTACGCTGCGTACGCTGCGCGTACTGGGCTGCGTACTGGGCTACGTAACTGGCCGCGCAACGTGGTCGCGCAAGTGGCTCGCGCAACGAGCGCAACTTAAGCGCACTATGCGCCTAGCGACGATGCTGACGTGCTAAGTGCAAAGTGCGCCAACAAAACGCCACATTACGCCTCATGAGCCCTTGAGCCCGAGTCCGAGCCCGAGCCCGAGTCCGAGTCCGAGTCCGAGTCCGAGTCGCTAAGCCCCAACGGGGCTTAGCTCCTATGGAAATAAATTTCCCAAGAGCAAAAAGCTTACAGCTTATTAATTGTTGATTAAGCCTTTATACCATTAATAATTAATCCCACATGGCACACACCCATGTGCACTACATGTGCATCTCCATAAAGAGTAAAGACTCATATATATGGAGATACACATTCCTTTCTAGCCGATGTGGGACTAAAAACCAAAACAAAAGGCTATATACCCAACAATCCCCCACATATCTCTATATATATGAGTACGAGTGTTCTCCACAGTAACTGTCCATTATGATTTTAGGATAGATGCCACTTTAAGACTTGAATCTTCCCACGTGAGTCAAAAATCAAACTATAATACAAGAATGGACTAAGCCTTGAATTCTGCATCATAGCTGAAATTCTTTCCACTCACATAATGTAGTTACATGTGCTTCTGGCTGCACATTTAAGGCCGTGTGCCAGCCTGGTTTCAGTGTATAATATTGGGCGTCTACAAGTTTACCCTCAAGAGACGGCCTGATATCTCTTTGTCCATACACTATAGGTGAGTTCTTTATTAAAGAGACATGGCATGAAACGTCCAACGCTTCCTTTGCGGTGCTACGCCGCTATGACATGGCTTTAAGCCGAGGACCTTACCCCGAATCACCGGGAACCTCATCGTAGTGTCATACTACCCGTAGCATGAGGACTAGCCCCTTTGTAGTGCCAAACTACCCAGCATGAAGCCTTACGCTTCTGTGCGGTGTTACGCCGCTACGACATGGCTTGCAAGGACGAGGCTTTATCCCTAGCCGGGTTTACCTCATTGTGGTGTCGTGCCACCCGTAACATGAGGAACACCTCCTCTTTGTAGTGCTGACTACATCCCTCTTTAATTCAATATACAGCATTAGGCCAACTGCCTATATGCGGTGCTACGCCGCTGTGACTTGGCTAACATAGCCGAGGTTTTACCTCCTTCGAGAACCTCATGGTGGAGTCACCGCCACACATAGCATGGAGTCACACTCCTTGTAGTGCTGTGCTACCATGCTTCCTGTAAAGCATACCAGACATTCCAAATGCCTGAGAACTCATTAAGGCATTTAAGCCAACCTCCCACAGGACCCGTTTTCCGCAGAAAACAACAGTAGACAACAGTGGTTATAGGTCCGTAACCTCTCCATGCCCAATAGAACATGTACCCACCGTTCCTGATATTCTTCCGATTAGTGGTCCTCCCTTGAACCAAAAGCTAGATGCCTAGTAGATAAATCTTTGAACTAATAGCATAAAACTTTATGGTAGGAATACAATAATACAATATCAGAATGCCTTCAAGCCCATTTTACAAGCTGTGTCATCGACCAGCTGGCGCTTGAGGTCCTTGGTGAACGGATCCGCCAGGTTCTCCTGACTCCGAACATCAATCACTGCAATAACACCTCTCTTGATAAGATCGTGTACTGCCCTGTGCTTCAACCGCACAGTCCTCTTCTTCTCGTTGAAGAGATCATTTGATGCCACCGCCGCAGTCGCCTGGTTGTCGCAGTATATCGGTATCGCCGGTACTTGCGCCCCAACCACTGGAAGATCATACATGAGCTCCCGAAGCCATTCTGCTTCCTCGGCTGCGGTATCAAGTGCAAAGAACTCAGATTCCATAGATGACCGCGAGAGCATAGTTTGCTTCTTCGACTTCCACGATATAGCAGCTCCACCCATTGTGAAAATGTATCCACCTGTGGACCTCTCGCTCTCCACCTCTGAGCACCAACTGGCATCACTGAAGCCTTCCACTACCTGCGGATCTCCGCTGTAGTACAGTGCATATGTCTGAGTCTTCTTGAGATATCTCATAACCCGTTCCACAGCTTTCCAGTGTTCAACACCTGGATTGCTCGTAAAACGACTCAGCATTCCCACGGCGAAAGCTATGTCAGGCCTTGTGGCAGTAGTAGCATACATCAAACTCCCGACTACGCTTGCATACTCCAGCTGCCTGACGCTTTCCACTGAATTAGGCTTCAGCTTCAGATCACACCTGTACGGCGTATCGATCCCTGGAAGATCCCGATACCCATAACGAGTGATCATTTTCTCAATATAATGAGACTGTGACAGCGCTAGTCCAGTGTCTGTCCGGATGATCTTGATCCCTAAGATCACATCAGCTTCCCCCAAGTCCTTCATACTGAACTTGCTTGAGATGAATTTCTTTGTCTCTGTGACACATCTAATATCCGTACCTAGGATAAGCATGTCATCCACGTACAGACAAACGATCACACCTCTTCCATCAGCGAACTTCGTGTAAACACACTTGTCCGTATCGCTGACCATGTAGCCATTTGACCTTATAACTTTGTCAAATTTCTCATGCCACATCTTGGGAGCTTGTTTAAGACCGTACAAGGATTTCACCAACTTGCAGACTTTGTCTTCAAGACCTCTGATGACAAATTCCTCTGGCTGTTGCATGTAAATCTCTTCGGTCAGCTCGCCATTTAGGAAAGCCGTATTCACATCCATCTGATGTATCACCATCTTATTTATTGCTGCGAGAGCAATCAACATTCTGATGGTGGTCATCCGGACTACTGGAGCATATGTGTCAAAGTAGTCAATCCCCTGCTTCTGAGAAAACCCCTTGGCTACCAACCTAGCCTTGAACTTGTCAATAGTTCCGTCTGCTTTCATCTTCTTCTTGAAGATCCATTTGCATCCGATGGGTTTCGCTCCTTCAGGAAGATCAACCAACACCCAAGTGTTATTTGAGGTGATAGAATCAATCTCATTGTCAATCGCCTCCTTCCAAAAAATCGTGTCTCTGGTCTTCATCGCCTCATCATAGGTAAGTGGATCTGCTTCCACATGATAGGTGACAAAGTCACTTCCGAAGTCCTTCGGCCTCCTCACACGCTTAGCTGACGGCTCAGCTTGTTCTGGTTCAATCGTTGTATCAACAACAACATCTTCTTGGACCACATCTTCATTGAAGACTTCAGTCTCTTGTGCACCCTCATTATTCTCCGGAACATCCGGAAGAACAATATTCTTGTGCCTTGCAAACTTGTCTTCAAAATATTCTGCATCGCGAGATTCAATGATATGATTTGACTCAATATCAAGAAATCTCCGAGCATCACTCTTCTCGGCATACCCCAAGAAGATCGTCTTTGTAGTCCTTGTCCCAAGCTTCTGAATCTTCAGATCTGGAAGCTTGACATATGCCAGACACCCCCACACTCGAATAACATTCAAGTTAGGTCTGACTTTGAACCAGAGTTCATGAGGAGTAATATCAGAAGTTGCATGAGGCACTCTATTTAGAATAAAAGTGGCCGTCAATGCAGCTTCTCTCCAGTAGCACTTAGGAAGGCCAGCAGTCAACAACATTGAATTTATCATTTCTGTCAACGTCCTGTTCTTCCTCTCAGCTACTCCGTTTGATTGAGGAGAGTACGGAGCCGTAGTCTCATTGACAATTCCATGTTCCTTACAGAACGATGCGAATTCATGAGACCTGTACTCCCCACCTCGATCACTTCTTATCCTTTTGAGTTGTTGTCCAGTCTGTCGCTCAGCTTCAGCTCTGAACTCCTTGAACTTCTCGAATGCTTCGTCTTTAGCCTTCAGCAAGTAGACGAACGCATACTTTGAGAAGTCATCGATGAAGGTTATGAAATACTTCATCCCGGCCTTTGTAGAGAACTGTTTGAAGTCACAGATATCGGAGTGAACCAACTCCAGAAGATCTGTACTTCGATTAACCCGAGGAAAGGGTTTCCTTGTGATCTTCGTTTGAGCACAAACTTCACATTTCTCTACCTTACCTCCACATTTGGAGATAAGTCCTAGACTAGACATTCTGTTTATTCGTTTACAATGAACATGTCTTAGCCTATTATGCCACAACTCAAGAGTATAAGCAGAATGAGTGACTTCATTAATAACATTAATTACATTGGACTGATTTACAAGCTGAATCTTGAACATTCCTTCGGTATAAAAAGCTTTCCCGAAATATGTTCCCTTGATAGACATCACCATCTGGCCAGCATTGATGTCCATCCTGAGGCCTGCATTGTAGAGTAGGCCTCCCGAGATCAGGGTCTTGGCGATAGCAGGAACGTACTTCACGCCTTGAAGCGTCAGAGACTTGCCCGAAGTCAGCTTCAACACCACCGTCCCGATCCCGAGCACTTCAGCTTGTGCCTGGTTCGCCATCATAACCACTTCAGAAGTAGGTGTATAGGTGGTGAACCACTCCTTACTGGAGCATACATGGCAGGAGGCTCCAGTGTCTACCCACCAGTCAGAGTCAGTCCTTACTGCATCAACCTGTGCAATCATAGCAACTACGTCAGTGATCATAGATACCTTACTAGGCTCTCCTTGCTCTGATTGCTTGGTCTTTTCTTTACACTCATTCTTAAAGTGGCCCTTCTTGCCACACTTGAAGCAAGGCATTTCTGACTTTGGCTTCTTTTTCTTGATAGAAGTTCCCTTGACTTTTAGATTGTCAGGGTTCTTCTTCTTGCTGTGGAAAGCCGTCTGCTTTCCCTTTGGTCCCTTGGTCTGAACCAGATTGGCGTTAGCCAATTGCTTGGACAGTGTGTCCACCTTCAGTTGAGCCCGCATCTGGTCCTCAACATAGATTTCCTGTAGGAGATCTTCAAGGGTGATCTCCAACTTCTTCCTATGCATGTTTGCATAGAACTTGCTCCACCCAGCGGGGAGCTTTGAGACAATCCCTCCAACAACAAACTTGTCGGGGAGGGGCATCGCCTCGTCTTCCAACTTCTGTCGCAGTTTCAGGAACTCCTTCACCTGCGGCAGCATAGACTTTTCGTCCTCAAAGAACCACTTGTGATATTTTTCAACCACAAATATTTTACTGCGGTTCTTGTCTTCTTCGTAGAGTTTTTCTAGAGACTCCCATATGTCTCTAGCGATATTCTTCTTAGAATAGGATTCTGCAAGGGAATCCTCCATAGCATTCAGGATAAGGAGCCTGCAAATGCTATTTTCTCTTCTCTATTTGGCCTGAAGTTTAGTAGCCGCAGATATTGCAGCAGTAGACCCTGTATCTGGAACAGTAGGTTCCTCTTCAAGCAGCACGTGATCAACGTCTCTGAGTTGAAGAGTGAGATAAACCTTCCTCTTCCAGACTTGATAATGCTCTCCATCAAACTTTTCTAACTTACAGAAGTCAGTGTTGAGGAGTGAAGCATTAATGTTTTCCATCGTAGCAATAAAGCTTTGAGATTGTTATTTCCGGAAACGCCGGGGCACAATTTTTCGATGGAAAACTGAGAAAATGAAACAGTTGTAAAGGCAACGTTTCTAATGCAACTCCTTAAAGAAGGTTTTGCAACAGAGATCCAGAAGGATTCTGCAAATTACGAGATCTAAAAAGATATCGTAATACACGAATAATCTAAAGAGATTTTCGTGATCGTAGCAAACTGGCAGTAGTGCCTTCTAAAAAAAAGATACTGACAGAACTGCTAAAGGCAACAGAAGGATGACAGGCGAGAGATGGAATTGCTGGGGTGAATTATCACCGTTGCTCAAAGCTTTATTCGTCCTCTGCGAACAGCTTCCAGGAACCAGCAAGGTTGACGGAAAACCTTGGAACACTCCTGCTCTTCTGACTCCTCGGAAGACGGCGAACTCCTCTGGCAATGACTGTACTCTTCTCTCTCTGTTTGAAGTAACAGAACTCACGCGTACTAAAAAGTACTAGTGTTAGTGTTAAACAACACGCTCACTACTCTGTTGTGTTAAAGAACACTTAGAGTTTTCTCTCTGGAATTCTGATTACTTCTGCCAACTGAGAGAGAGGAGAGAACCTGCATATATAGCCCACGGGGTGGTTGCCAAGCAGTTGCCTGAACTTCAGGGTAGTGGCAGAACCACTCCTGAACATGCAGCAACTGCTGCAACCGTTCCCGCTCTAATATGCTAAGTGCAAAGTGCGCCAACAAAATGCCACATTACGCCTCATGAGCCCTTGAGCCCGAGTCCGAGTCCGAGTCCGAGTCCGAGTCCGAGTCGCTAAGCCCCAACGGGGCTTAGCTCCTATGGAAATAAATTTTCCAAGAGCAAAAAGCTTACAGCTTATTAATTGTTGATTAAGCCTTTATACCATTAATAATTAATCCCACATGGCACACACCCATGTGCACTACATGTGCATCTCCATAAAGAGTAAAGACTCATATATATGGAGATACACATTCCTTTCTAGCCGATGTGGGACTAAAAACCAAAACAAAAGGCTATATACCCAACATGTAAGCGGGCTAATTTGAGCCACCGGACATGTGGAATGTGCTCCTTTTTTTTTTCTTCTTTCAAATTCATAAATAATAAGCAAATTTCTGAGTAAACATCAGAACATTTTCCTGGTTACCTATTGCCAACTGGACTTGTATCTCATCTATAATCTTTGTCGATCGAGTGAGCATCTGTGTTCAAGATAATTTTCGGAATCTGACATTTTGTGTGTTACAAATTACTATTCTCCTACTAAGAGATTTCTAGGTCCATTTGATCCGGTGGGTAAGAGCATCTCCAATGCTATTGTGAGTTTGAAAAAAATGGTTGCCACATAAAAATGACAACCATTTTTTTTTCAAAAGTACTTCTTCAATGCAAATGTGAAATAAAGTGTGGAGTTGACATGGCAATGACATGACAAAGACAATATGAAGTTAGTTGTCTAGATCTAGACAATGCACTTCACAATGTCTTTATGTCCACATCATCATTTGTAAATAAAAATATTTATAAAAAGAAGTATAAGAGTAAAAGTTGTCTTGGAAATTGTAAAAAATTAATTTGTATTGTCTTCTCAATACTTTTAGATTGGAGATGACTTTTTAAACTCATTGTCATTTGTTAATATAATCTTGCCACCTATACAAGACATTGTCTTGTGTCCCATGCCATCTAAGATTCACAACACAAAATAAGACAATAGGGTTGGAGATGCTCTAAGCCAGTCTATCTTCTTAAAAAAAATTTGAATGCCAGTTTGACGATGTGTGCTTGTCATCTGAACTTCTATTATATATATATCTACATGTACATGCTTTCCACGTATTTTAATTAGAATATTATAGGTCAGCTGTCGTCTTTCCGTCTTTTTCAGGTGACAATTCGTGTATGTGCTTTCTTTTTACAATGCCAAGAGATTTGAAGTACGATTTTTGTTCTTTTTTTAAAAAAAATATTGAGAATAATAATCTTTGAAAAATGATAAATACAGAAAAATTTATTACCAATGGAACATGAATAGTTGTATGGAAAAAAGAAAACTTCATAGAATGCAAACTTTATTGATTTGACTCTTAAACATAAATGACATGTAAGTTGACATAATAACATCATGTTTATAAATACTCAAGGGTATTTTAGGAATTCAAAAATTTCACCACAAAATTTTTCTATTATATATACTAGCATATGTGCACGTGCCTTGTACGTATTTTAACATTTCTTAATTAGTTTAGGAAGACTCTTTAGGAAGACCAAAGAGTAGTCTTCCTAATTACTAAGTTGTCCTTATTAAAATTAATGAACTATTTTTAATTAGTATAAATATGTAAGGGTATTTTCGGAATTCAAAAGTTTCACCATCTAAGTTTTTCTAGTATATAGTAGAATATATATATATATATATATATATATATATATATATATATATATATATATATATATTTGTTTGCATGCCAGTTTTGAGGATGGGTTTGTCATCTAAACTTTTATTATATATATGATACATGCCAGTATCAACGGGTGGATTCGTTACCCACTACAATTAAGCAACTCAACCCAAAACATATCTAAGAACCAGATATGCACATAACAATATGTTTGTTGTTTTAGTTTTTAATTCAAGTATAATTTGGATGTCCTACAATGTCGCCACCTCAAGATGTGTGTTGGGCCAGGCGGTACAAAGTTCGGCCCAGAATCCGGCACATTCAAACCCAAGTTGAGCTAGTCCAGGCCCGACCGGTCAACAGACCAATCCGCCCGGCTCACAAGCAACAAGTTTCAGAGTGGATTTAATGTGTCGTCCGTAGGCTCGACCCAACCCAAACCAAGTTCTGTTCAGAACAAGTTTCGGTTCCAGAACCCGATCAACCCGGCACAGTGGGTGATCCGGACAAGTCCGGTTCCAGGCTTGGTTGACCCGGAAACCCCTCCACCCACCACCCCGTCCCACCTAATTAAATATTGAGGAGGCGTTTTACCAAAATACTCATTTGTTATCATTTTTATAACTTTTGGAGGAATATTCTGGCAAAAAAGAAAAATCACAACCATTTTGTTGGAATCTAGTCTGGATTTGGTAACAACATATTTGTGGACTCCAAATCTAATTAAATATTTGATTAGATTAGATTTGAATATCCATAATTGGTGTTGTGCTATTTTGGGTATAATAGGATTCTTATTTTAGGAAATCATATTATAATCTAAAATATAATAATTAGGTGTAATAGAATTCTTATTTGAGGGTTTCCTAATTAAGAAATTATATTATGACCTAAAATAAGATTTTTCTCATCCTATATATATGGGGTGAGGGTGGAGGCACAAAGAATAAGCACAAAGTATAAAAGTGGAGATTCGGGATGCTTGTCCACAAGAAAATCTAAGAGAAAGTCCGTACTTTACTCTTAGGAATTCGCCATCCAAGACAGAAGGAAGAAAAAGATCTAATCGAGAAGTCATCAACTTCGGTTAGGGAGATTGCTATGGGTTGGTAAGAGTTGTGAGGGGGTTGAACCTATTAGGGCAAATGGTTCAACGCGAGTTCTGTCAATCTTGTAATTTCATCTGAGTTATTAAAGGTTGGAATTTGTCCAAGTGACGTATGTCACCGCCATATACTTGTTTCATCTTGTGTTTAGTGTCTATTAGACGGGGGTTGGTTTTGGTCAGATGGGTTGGCAAACGTTTTCGTACGCGTCCAACAATTGGTATCAGAGCGAAGGTTCGATTCGTTCTGGTCTGATACCCAACAACTGGTATCAGAGCTTTGAAGGTTATGGCAACCATGTCTATGGAGCAGATGAACACTCGTATAATCACCCTCACAGGAGAAAACTGGGTGATTTGGAAGCCAGGGATGGAGGACCTACTTTGGTTGATCAGACCGTAATACATTGATTCTAGAATAGATAAATGTATTAGAGTGGATTCCCAATAACACAATTATCATGAACAAGCTAGAAGAAAATGAAGCTTATAAAAGATTAGGTTATAATAGTGAGAATCAAATATTGGACAAAATATGAATAAGGAAGAGAAAGATAATAGCAATAACTAAATATACCTGAAGTTTTGGACACATAATATACAAGCCTACTGTAACAGTAATAACATGCATGGAAAGTAAGGGAACACTACAAAAAATAGTGACTGAAGAATACAAGAATGGAAATGGCATGCCGTCAAGAATCGTGCTGATAAACGTGACTATGAGTAAATTGGGGTAAACCGCATCTCGGTGGGGGCTCACAACCTATAGTAAGTCTCTATCGCAGCTAAGTGGGGGTTCACAACAGAGTGTGGTCAAGTATATTTATCGTCTATCACAAGGTCCTCGCCTAGAACTACGAGTCAAGTCAAGCAAGTCAAGTCAACAAGTCCAGTTCTGGTAAATCAACTCAAGTCCAGGTCAATCAAGTCAACTCCAGGTTAATCAAGTCAAGGGCACCTGGCCTAAGAATGGTAAATCACAGGGCGCATGATAATCGTAACAAGTAAAGGCAAGAACTTGAAACAAGCTACGTGCATGTATAACGAGAAAGTAACAGTGATAACTGAAAAGTAGTAATAACATGAATCAGAGGAATATGTAATCTAAGATAGAAAAATAATAGCACTGTAAGAAATGCATGCAAATACTGTAAAGTTCGGCAAGGGGTACTTGTCTGGTGTAGCGCGTAGAACCAACAATCCAGTCAACCAACGAGCAACAAAAGACAAACTCTCACAACAGTCTCCAGGACTGAAACATATATTACCAACGTATTCAGAATAGTCAAATTAGCTAGGATAGCCTGCCCATAAGTCCAATTCTGAACACAGGGGCAAAACGATAATTTTGGGTCAAAACGGTATTCGCCGTTGGACTCTCTTTGCACCAAAAAGTGTGCCAACACCTACGGTCTCTAAAGTCTTCAAACTATATATCTACGGATCCGGTTTGACGATATGAACCCAACAGTATGTTTAAAGTTGGATTTTGGTGGGTCGTGCACAAATTTGTCCGTTGTATCGGGTCACGGGCCCGCTAAAATAGCATTCCGGTCGACGAATTGGACCAAACTTGGCATACATGACCAAAAAATGACACGATCATGCTGGCGCAAGTTTTGTCTCGAGATGACGAACGTGCATAAAGTTATAGGCTAGTTTGCAAAGAGACCGATATGGTGTTTTCTGACGGATACGCATTGAATTCGTCTTGCACACGCAACCAATTCGAGTTCCGTCAAAGCTCACACGTTCGCAACATCCGTACGCGTCTTTCGATGCTCACGGGTTACGACCAAGTCGCCCGGTTTGATGGGACGGGCCTCTTATCGGAGTTTTTAGAAACTATTTTTCTTGGATTTTTGGAACTATTTTAATAGAAATATAGTACAGAATAAAATAATCTATTTAATGGATTTTAAACTAGGTCAGGTTGTTTACAAGACTAATCAAGTGGATTTCGAAAACACTGTTAGCCCTAATAGATATTGGCCTTCCTATTTGAGGTTTCGAACTGTTTATTCCCTGTTTTAGGGACAGTTTTTTCGTCGATTTCGAGTCAATTTAACTCCAAATCCGATTTGATTTCAATCAAAATAATTAATGGGACTTATAGATGTATAGGTTGTCATTACAAAGAACCAATTGGTTCGAGATTTGGTAATGAGACGGGGAAGAAACTAACTCAAAAAGATGCTACTCGTGCAACTGCTGCTGCGCGACTGCTCTGTTTTACTGGCTGCTGTCGGCGTTCCGACGATTGTCCGGCTGCCTGCGCGGTGGTGTGTATCGACGACAAGGTCGCCGGGGTACGTATGGGTGGCAGGTGAGGTCGGCGCTGACCTGGGGTCAACCGAGGAGGTAGAGTTTTGAGGCCGTTCTCTCATTATTTATATTTGGCTCCTTTGGAGGGGTCGGGTGAGTAGCAATACTGTTCTACAAGGAACAGTATTCAATAATATTTTTTTCTCTCGCTTTCTTCTATATATATATATATATATATATATATATATATATATATATATATATATATATATATATGATAAATACAAGAAATATTTACTTAATATTATAAATAAAAATAACCAACTATAACATATATATTGATATTAATAAAACTCAATTTATATACATATAGGTATATATCTCAACCTTATAAATAGAATTCAATAGAAAAAATACTTATTCATGTATTTATATACTACGCATACATTTATATGCACACAACTTATGTATAGCCTAGAAATCCTCTAAAATCTAAAAAGAATAATTTAAGAATATTGTTTATCATATTTCCAAAATAATAACAATTTAAATAATAAACTTATATTATACATATATCAAAATTTAGAAAATATTTGTCAATACTTAAAAAATAAAATACAAAATATATGCACGTGAGAAAATATATTTACATATCTACCTGGACGCCTTTGGATGTACCGCATGACTACACGGGCTTAGGTTTGGTTCGGGTCCAGTCTGGACGAAATTGGTACAATCGGGTCTCCCAAAAGGTCAAAAATCTTAATAAATAACTAATTAAATCATTTAAAGGGGCAACTCACAACTTTGACTGGTTTTCTAGTTGGAACACATTTATGGCTAGGCCGTCCCTAGCATGGTTAATACAATAGCCAAAGCATACAACTACACTCTCTGTGCCATAATTTCTAGTCGATATGCATCTCAAACTTAACCATGACTAATGCCATATATATATATATATATATATATATATATATATATATATATATATATATATATATATATATATATATATATAGTATTAATCTATTATAAATATAATTATATATATACAAAATTGTACTTAATCTATTTGGCTGTATAATATCTCGAATAAACTCAAAATAATTCTGCTAAGTCATGGTCAACCTAATATGGCTGTACTAAATGGGGTTTGCTAGGTTAGGGTCCAAATATATTTTCTAATCAAATAAAACTCGAAAAGTCGATTGATAAGCCTCTTGTGCCATTCGCAAATACTTAGTAAGTGGGAACTCGATTGAGTGGCACACCTTTGGCATGCGCGTCGTAGACTCAAAATGGGTCAAAACCATATATTGGGTCAACTGGTTTTGATCGACGTCGAATTTTAAGCCCAAGTTGGAAGATCGATATAGAATTATGGTAAACGATCAAATGACCTAATTTGATCCGAAGTTGCGCGAAGTCAAAAGAATGTTAGGGGACAAGTTTGGATGGGACATAATATATCTAGTTGAAGATGGACGTATCTACTTCAAAACTCATGAATGATGTTTTGAAAGGTTGGCGCTTCTTGTGCTCTAAATAGCAAAGCTACGAAAAAATACATTTATAGTCATAATTAATAATTAAAATATAATTTAATAAATATAAATAATATAAAATAAATGAAAAATAATTTCCAAAAATTAAGGTCCTCATAATCTACCTACCTTAAAAGAATTTCGTCCTCGAAATTAAAATAAGGCTCACTAACCTAACTAGGAATAGTTTAAGGGATACGCTAGGTCACTACGGTGTCTCCTAATAACTCAAGTAATAATTAATCCTAAATAATTTGGTTTTGTAACACCTCTATCGTAAAACTATAGATGGTTATCTCTAGTCACTCTTCTTGGTACTGGTGGTCTTCCAACGTTCATGTTGAAGACTTGTCCTCATACCCATATTATTCTCACAATGATATAAATCTCATTTCACCTAACCAAGCTAAGTGATACCTACCAATTTGTCTAATCCTAACTTTACAACTGATAGGATATAATAGTAAATGGGTTGGGTTAGGCTATGTAGTGCCCCATCCCTACATCGTGCCCCGTTTCGTCCACGGGATGCACGAGAAAGGAACACTGTCGCTATCGATTCGGTCGAGACCGATAGGTCGAAATCGGTCGAGTCGATCAAACGGGAACAGTTGAATTAAGATCCATTCCACATTATGGAATGGCTTCTTCGGAACCAAGTCCCATATTCAGCGGGTTGTGCCTCGAGTATTGGCTCTGCGGCTGAGTCAGAAGAGACCTCCCGTTGCTCTGATTTTCATGCCGCACTTGATTTTGCTTTGACTTTGGTTTTGTAAATACGTTTTTCGTGAATATTTTTGATGGATTTTTGTGACTTGTGTTTTTGAGCTTCGCATTCATATCGAAATTCCTTGAATTACATAGTGTTCTAATCAGTTTCTTATGCGATTGCAGGTAATCGCATAGGCAACAGCGCAGCCAACTGGTCGCTCGCTTGAAGCAAGTCTAAGGCGAGTGGATGACCTCCTTTGCCTCGTCCCTCTACTTCAAATCAATATGAAGTTAAATGAATGCTTGTCATAATAGTGTAGAATCAAAGAAATCGTGACACGATTCTTCACGAAACACTTGCTATCAAACTGCCGGTATTGAAAATAGAAAACATGCTTTCTTATGTAATTCCACTTAGCCTATGCAAAACAATGAATGAATCGATTAACGTTTATCGCAACGATACGGCTAAGTAAGCAAATCGACTAAGTTCAAAAGAACGGCTATGTTTCACACATAAAAGAGAAATGATAAGGTTCTAGAAAAGAGATAGAATTTTTTAAGACTCTGCAAAACGGTCATTGGACAACTTGTCGACAAGTTCCTCGAACGGTTGCCTAGGCCAAGGGACCGATTCGGCACAGGAGGAACGAGTATAGCAAGCGCCAGTCTTTTATCGACGTGGGTTATGTGGGAACTTTCGTACAGGGCTCGCTACCCGCCACGAAAGGGTCGCCGTCTAACCCAACTATAGTCCAAAATGGCTTGACATTGCCAGTGACCTCCACACCCTTTCACTGCTTAAAAAATGCACGTGGCACAGGATAAATATGATAGCTGCTTAATGTTATACAATTTTATATGCTTGTCTCAAAACATGTTAACATGCAAATTGAGCAGGATGGTTAGAAAGATCACAGAAATAGCTAGCTAACATGTTTATGAAACTTCTTGAATCAAATGCAGAGCTTGGATTTTAATTAGCCATTCGTCCGCACATGTGATTGTACTGATCCTTGCTCTTTGCAGGTCCCGCGAACCAGGAAGGACTCGCCAACTAGCTCGGTGATGTTTGTGATTTTGAAGCTTCGGCCGCGAGTCAAAGATTTGTTCCTGCAACTCCACTTTTGAAAACTCTCAACTGTCCAAGGAAGATGGCTTAGCGTCCCTCCATTCCAGGTCACTGGAGTACTTTGTTGTATATTGAGGGATGTGTGTAATGAATGGACCGGCTATCTCATCGGCACTCTTTTGTAATTGAGTCATGTTGTAGCCCGCGCGGCACGAGTCCTGTACTGGAGTCTGTAAATTTTCATTATCAATAAAGATCAAAGTTTCCTTTACTTAATATGTGATTCAATTTATCTGCGTACTCTCTTAGATCTCGTGTCTCAGATTACCTTATGACTATGCCTTGTACGATCGCAAATTAGGTTCGTACGGTATCACGCCCGGGGGACGACTATCGATTCGACGGAATCGGGGCATGACATAATGGTATCAGAGCACAGCTTTACATCCTTGGCCTCCAGTGTCGAGTTTCTAGTCTCCAACCGTTGACCTCGTGTCGATTAGATGAGTTGTTCCATACGCTGAACCCAGGACAGTTTCTGAAACTAACGAGAGTTGCTTTTATTTTTCCTGCAGTTGCGAAAGCTTAGGTAGAGGACGAGACGAGCGCTTCCAGCGGCTCGAGTACTTCTAGACCCGAGCATTCCGTCAACCCAACGGGAATGACACCTACTGTAGTCGGACCTTCCGGTGACCCAATACAACGGATGCTGCAGATGCTCGAAATGCAGCAACGTTAAAACAAGCTCCATCGTCAGCAGGCGGAGGCTTGTCAGACCCATTTTGAGAATCGGTTGGAGGCTCAATTCAAGCTGCAGCAGCAGCAGCTGAATACACTCCAGCAAATCGTACAATCGGTCGTGGCCAACAATAATTCAACGATGACGCCTGCCGTGACCGAGCCTGCGGTTCAATCCAACGAAGCTGAACCGGAGGCGCCCGTGCTTTCACCTGTGGCACCAAGAAGTTCTAACTTCAATGTGTCAAAATTCACAAAAAGCTGTCGCACTTCCTTCAATGGCACAAAAGATCCCTCCGTGGCGATCGACTGGTTGGAGGAGCTGGAAGACAAGTTCGAGCTTCTGGGTGTCGAAGACTCGAAGAAAGTCGCGTGTGCTCAACTTCTACTTCGAATGAATGCGCACGATTGGTGGGCTGTGCAGAAGCGGGCTATTCGACGTGAAGACGAGACGGATGTCACGACCCGCACCCTAGAGTAAGGGCATGAGACGTGGGTACGTCCAGCCTATGCCGCAGTGTCGACGGTAGAACGCTGTCCTAGGTCAATCATCTAACAATATATAAGGTACCTGTACAGTATATACACTCCGAATGGAGGTGACATAACAATACAGTCTCAATCATATCTAAAGTAGAGTATGATAAAAAGATAAATAGATATAGAACACCCGCATACGCGGGCAAGCACGGGCCCGTGTTCTTAACTCGCGTGCGTACGCACGCATGTACTTTAACCGCGCACGAGCGCACATACACACGCGCGGGCGCACGCGAACTAAACAAATCCACAGAGATACAATCAGATAAAAGTCTAAATGTCTAAGATGACATCTCCATAAACATCAGATAAAACAACTCCCAGTACATATACAAAAATGTATCAATAAGAAAGACAAGATAAAAGTCTAAGCTAGCAGTCTAAACCACTAGTGGTAGATCCTCTACTGCAATTGGGTCCAAGTCACAAGTGTTGTCTAAGCTGCACCACAATGGGTAGACACCAGAGCCTCATCATTCACTGTAAAATTTTCAATAGGTCCAGTCAGGACGGAAGCGAGCACAATACATCTCAAATAATCATAACAGGATAGGAAATATAATCATGCTAGAGAGTAAGATATATGAAACTGAAGAATAGCATAATGTAAAAGAGAGAGAGAGACTGTAAGTAAATATCTACAATATAATAGAGAACTAATCAGTGATTCTAGTAATTTAGAGTACAAGATGAAACATGTGAACAGCTGGAGGGTGATTCATGACTATACTAAAGAGGTGATTCATGACTATTCTACTTTGGAATTATTCACATGTTCATTTCTACTCTCCCATCCCCAATCAATACACAAGGATCCAGTCAAATTACATTAAGATTCATGACTATACTACATTGCCCATAAAGGGTGATTCAAGAGTGATTCATAAGATTTGTGAAGGCTCTGTGATTCATGAGAGTACAGAAATCATAAGATGATACATGAAGATTCATGATAATAGAAGCATGAGATACATGAGTAAGTGAAACACACGAGACATAAGTATCTGATGCTCCCGAGGGGGATAACATCTCATGAAGGGATCCATATAGTACTAATCCGTGTTACCAACGTGTCAGTATCAAGTAAAATAATCTAAAACAGGAAATATAATCCTAAATAAGATATAAAATGATCAGAGAATGTACTCGCCTGATATCCTGAATGTCCGAAAAAAATATACTGTCCGAGGAGTGGTGTCCGTCTCCTATAGAACAGTACAAGTCACTACATGTCTAAAATAATAAAATAGACTGCTACAATACATCTACATGATTTTGGGTTAATTTAGGCTAAAGTCAACCTTTGGTCAACTCTAGTCAACCCTAACAGTCAAACTAGGTCAATTCTAGTCTAATTAGGTCAAACTAGGCCAAACAAGGTTAAACTTGGTCAAACTAGTCTAGGTTGGTCAAACCTAGGCTTAATAAGTCAATCTAGGTCAACTAACCAAATACCATACAAGTCACACTAGCCTAGTGATACACAAATGTATCCACACCACATGCCATAGGCTATCCTACCTAGGCCATGAGCCAAATCACACATAGGCCAAAACCCATTACCATATTAGGCTATATACACATTATCTACATAGGCAATGCCATATCCAATTCACATTACCTAATCACATGCACATTTCACATATTTATTACATTACACATAGGTTAGGTAATATATATATATATATATATATATATATATATAGGGAATACATAAATCAAGGTAAATGTGTGTGTGTACATGTAGTGTGTATATGTGTGTATGTCATGTGTATGTGTGTGTATGTCATGGAGTGTATCAAACTCAGATTTAGGCTCATGTGCAAGGGTGTCAAGTGTTATAGCTAACTTGTGTGTGTGTAGCACTTAGTGTCATGACAGTTTAGTGTAACAATGGGAATTCTCAGGAATTAGTTCTCAGATTTTGTGTGTGTGTGTGAGTGTACAGGGAATAATTAGGATAGGGTGTCACATACATGTTTGTCTAAATTTAAGTGTCATGGAGGGAGTGTACATTCTCAGATTTGAGTGAAACAAACAGTGTGCCTATGTGACTGTACAGGTGTATGTGCGTTAAGGAATAATGTGACAGTATAGAGGAGGCCTGTGTGTGTAGCAAATCTGTTCAATGTGGCAAGGACTCAGTTCTCAGATTTTGTGTGTGTGTACAGTTGTAGGGATGTGTGTGTGTGTTATGAAGAGGAGGAATGTGTGTTAGTGTTCCAGTTTGCAACAAAATAACAGTTTAAGGAAACAGTCCAATCCTGGGAATGACAGTTCAATAACTTTGGCATTAACATATCAAAAATCGATTCCAAAACCCATTGCATCAACACAGTCGAAGTTAACATGTACTTCAACCCTAACACATGTGGGTGAGTCTAAACTAACATTAACATCATTAAAAATCAGTACAATGACAGGTTAAAAAATCAGGAAATCAAATTCAGCACAGCGTATCAGTACGTATAGGGAAATCATGAATTCGACCTAATTTAATCAACAAAAAACACAATTGGTGAGTTGGTAAATAGTGTCACATGTGTGAGTGTACTAGAAAGTGTCTTCGTGTCCAAGAACTGGACATGAATCGTGTCCAAGATACTGCACGAACACAAACACACACTGTGCACACAATCATCTTGCATGTGTGCACGCACGTCTAACACACGACACGCACGACACAACTCGTGTGCGTGTCCAGAGGCACGCCTAGGGTAGGGCTAGGTTCGTGTCAGCCTAAATTGTGTCCACGTGACACATAGGCACGACACGAAACCCTGTCAGCAGTACCTGTGCGCGTGTTTAGCCGCCTGCGCACGACAGCGCACGGCCAGTGCGGGCGTGATTGCGCCGTGTGTACCCAACCCACCTGCTCCCAAATTTTGGAAACATGGTGACAGTCACTGCCCCTCACTCTTTACAGAAAATCGTCCCCCGAAGTGTCCTGTGTCACGAGTTCTAGACCCCGATATGCAGGACACAGCCTAGGGCTCGTACTGCATTTCCAATGCTAAAAATTCGACACAAACGGACACGAAACACCAAACAACCTTCACAAATATTAATACACATATGTAGATCTACATATCTATGTAATTAGAATTTCAAAATTCAAAAATAAATTCCTAAGAAGCATTTCTACAAACACCTATGTACCTAATATACGTGTTCGATACGGACACAAATTGTGCCCAATCTCGAGGACAACTAGGAAATCCTTAAACCTAGCCTATATACAAAGAAAACAGGAAAAACAATGAGTTTAGATGGTTTACCTATTGAGTGTCAATGCTCAAGAAAAGCTTCAAATGAAATGATTCCAAATAGCAACTCCCAAGCTCCAAATGGCACAAAAACTGAGATGAACCTCCAGAATCAGTAAAGAAACAAAAATTAGATCCTAATGCAAAAGACTAGGGTTAAAAATGAGTTGAAATGAATTAAATAGGAATTTAGGGGAATGGGAAAATACCTCTCCTTCCAAAACTAGGTCAAGAACAAAAGAGGCAAGAACATACTAAGAGAATACTTATAGGCAAGAGGAAACCCTAATTGTGGCTGCCATGGGTGGGTTTAATTTGGTTTTGGGCTTAAGTCATGGGCCTATGGCTTAATTGCAAGTCTTGAAATTGGTAAATCATAAGTCATTAAGTTAAGCCATAAGTCATGAACCAATTTCACTTAAACTTAACCTTCCTACTTTAAAACTAATTTCTAATGACTAAAAGTAGGTTAACTTAAGTTAGACTAGGGTCACCATAGCTAG